>CM060245.1:27673246-27698895 GCA_030555515.1 Acutogordius australiensis | reverse complement strand
ATTTTTAAAGGCACAATTGTTACAATATATGGGATAAATATGAAAAGTATTAGTGTATGATAAAGTAAAAATATTTTCAATGTTTATAACAATTTTTATCTAATACATTTTAATAATGGATGTAGCTTCGGCCATATAATATATGTTTTGGCTGACTACATTTTCTGGAAATGTTTTGCCGAAGTGATATAAACATGATATTTTTGTAAAAAGGATGGTAAATACGTATGTTGAAAAATAACTAGGCGTAAATTTATTTTATCTAGTCAAAAGAAATTTTTTTTATTAGCTATTTATTTAATTTTAAATTTAAACAAAAATGAAGATCATATTCATATTCTGTTTCTACATATTTTTAATCTCTTTTCAAATTAATTCAGGTAATTAATTTTGTCTTTTAAAACTAAGTTAGTAGGCTCTTTCAAAATTCATTGTCTTCTGAACATTGTAAACTTATATCGTGGCTATTAATACTTGCTGTAGGTTTTGTGCCCAGGTTATTTTAAATTTGTAGTATTCCCCTGTTATAGTCGCTGATTTATAATGAAAAATTTTTTCACAGTTCCACCTATCACCTCAGGTGTGCACTCAGCTTGGTATAAATATATTTAAGCTTCCGGTTTTGCTTGTGATATTTACTTAAAGTCCTGCAGTTCATCTTTCCTCTCTATTGTTTAAAATTCTGTCATCATTTAATTGTTTGCTATTAATAATATAAAATTTCCTAAGAATTGCACTTAAGTAATTATTACAAAGGTCAACAAATATCAATGTAAAATTATGCTACCATTCTTCTCCTTTTTTCCTTATATATTTACGTTTTCCGTAGTTTCTTTCGCCCTTGACTATTTTGTAAGCCTAATTTCCAAAATGATTTTTGCGACTTCGCTATTATATAAGAAAAAACTTTGTAATAATTTATTACTTATAAAAATCACTTGTAACATATGCTTTTTATCTCAAATATTGAGAAGTAACATTTTAAGTATTTCAAACTTTTATAACAATTAGGTTATCCAAAAAACTCATAAACCTAAATAAGATACGATATATTATCGATTTTGAAAAAAAATATTATTAGAAGTTTGAATATAACATAAATGTTTAAAGATATAGTTTTTCATTTTTTTAACGCTTATTTAAAAATTCAAGCTGTCTTACAATTTGAGAAAAGTTAACAGGTTGAAAAATATCCGAAATAAAAGGTCTGGTCTCTAAAATTAGCTCTTTACTCAACCTGTGTTATATGCCATTTGATAATTAAAACGTTATTAGCCATGGCCTTTGCTAAATAGTTACAAATTGGAAACGCTAACAAATTTGTAAGTTAATTATTGAAATCGTATGTTACTTTTTTTTAAAACCTAATTTGTAAATCCTTATTTTCACCCGATTATAGACTTGCTTATCATTAATGATTAGAAATATCAAGTTAATTTTTGCGTCACATCAAATTTCATGTCTATTAATGATTGAAATATTTCTCAAAAAAAAAAAAATCCTAATATTTAAAATAACCGTCCTAAATAATATGTTTTTTTTAATTTATTAATTTCAGTTTGGGTGTTTTTAGTAAAAGAGGCTATAAGTCTTAGGGGAGAAGGGCTGTCCTACATTAAAATTAAGTTTACACGTTTATATAAAAACTTGTCATGCTATATTAAAAAATAACTATTAAAATGTTTGAAATACTGTATCTTTTTTAATTTAAATTTTAACCTTTTTTTTATTAATTTAATTGACTTTCAGTGTGAAAAACTCTTGTAGTAAGTGCAATTTTGATGCTAGAATCACAAACACGTTTTTGAATCGTATAGCAAATATATAGTTGCAAGGCCGGGTCTGATGGCTAACTAGTACCGATTTGCCTACACAAAAAGAATCTTACTCACCATAAAGGGTGTGATTGCTGATAAAGATTGAGCTTTCTACACTAGTTAATACTAGAACAGAAAACCTGCCCAGCTCGATGCTGGCCTGAAAATCGGATAGTCGGGCTACAATTGAGGATGAGCCTTACGGGCTGGGTCTAAATTTAAAAAAGAAATTACGGAACTGAACCGAAGTTTTAAAAATTGCCCTCTTAGCTATTATTAATAAGACCTAAAAATGATTAATTGATTATCAAGCGATAGGGTATTAATTCTACACTCTATATTTTTTTAATATTTAAAATATTTTTTTAGCTTGTAATAAAAATTGTCAGGCAGTATAATTAGTTAGGGGCCCGACCGGCGGGCTAAATTAAAAAAATTTTGGGCTATGCTGGGCAGGTAAATTGAATATGTCGTGTGGGCTGAGCCGGAATACCACGCACGGCGTTTGTCTAATATAAAATTTAAGGTAAAATTTCTATAGTTAAAACACTGGCCTCTTTTCTATTACAAAAATAGTTTAGCATTTCAATAAAATAAGAGATTTTGATTATTATCTATGGCCATGGTTTATTATTGCATATTCCTTATAACGAGTAATGACACTGTCGTGCGCGCGCACACCTTACGCGCTTGCTTTGCGCGCACGAGACGTCACGAGACGTGATTGGAACGAAAGAAGAAAAATTAAATCAGTTGTTAGTTGGTTTTCGTGGTGAAAAGAAACCATTTGTGTTGTTTTTGGTGCTGGTGGGAATTGCGGATGGAGATTCGATATTTTGATGCAATGGATTAATATAATGTTTCAAATAAATATAAAAATCTGAAAGTCTACGAGTATTTACGTAATCTAAATGCCCCAATGCCCAAATGAATGATAACAATTGATCTTTTTCTCCCCAAATGTTTAACGCCCGAATAATAGAAATGATAACCCTCCTCATTATGTTTAACTAACACCCCCGAGTAACAATAATAACTGTAACCCCTTTGGCCCCAGATTATGTCAATGCACGATTTGTCAATCCTCACCGCTTATACAAGAAAAAATGTTAAACCAGCCTTAGATGAAATTAGGTTCAATTTCATAATTAATATTTAAAACAAAATTAAAAACATGGCGATTGCTGGAGCGGAATCACATTACTACATTGGGTTACATAATATTACTATCGTATCCCATCGTAAAGCAAATGATATTTTACAATATTTACTTTAATTCAGTTATATAATTAGTCAAAATAATGTATTCATAATATTCCATGTGTGGCGCCGACGTCCGGCGCCTTTTTTAAATATACTTTTTTTGAATCTTTACTAAAATCTAATCTTTATTTGCTATGATAGCAACTTTTATACAAGATTTTATAATACTCAAAAATCAATATCTTTTTCCTTTTAAATATTATTTTCTAATTTAACTTTTTTTTTTTTCTCGTGAGTCAATCACGACACCTCTCTTGGCTTTATAAAAAAAGAATTTTTTTTTAGATAGACTTAAATTTTTTTTTTATTCAATACTAATACCTTTAATCTTTTTTTTCTCAATGCTTTTAGCATTTTCATTTCAGCTATCCTAAATTAAAAATTTCATTTTAATTTGGCAGCCATCCTAATTTAAAAATTTTAATTTAATGTAAACAAATTATAACCACGCCTCTAACTTATTTCTTACATTTTTTATGGATGTATTTAATGGTAAAATGATGGTAGGCCATACTAACCAGCCTAACTGCCCTAATTTTTTTTAACTTAGACCTACCTACCAATCAATAACCCAATCTGTCAATTTAAATATCTTTTGTTTGAGACTTCACCACCACCCTTTAGCTTAATTCTTTTTTACTTAATTCTTATAAATTAATAAATTCATTTATTTTTATCTTAATTTTCATATATTCTTATAATATTAAAATTTTATCTACTTTTATCTTTCCAAGCTTCCTAAAAAAATTTAGGGAATGGAAGCCAATATAGGAGTACTGTGCATATCTGTAAATAAATATATTTGTTTTCAATGGCATTGGCAAGTCGACAGTTTGAACATCCCGGGGTTTTTGTTCTCGTCGACTAACGCTTGTTGAGACCTTGATATCGCGTGATCTGTTGGTCACCATCCACGGTGCGATATAAATATAACCGTCGTTTGAAACTTTATGAGTAATGAGATATTAGTTGGGTACCAGTCGTCCATTGAGATCGATATTGACAGTTTTAGCGTCGGGAGGCAATTCTTTAGACTGCCATTGCATTATGTAAGGTCCCTGAAAATTTTTTCACCTCATCATATCTCGTCGCTGAATACCGGTTTACCGTTTTCTGGACTGAATCATATATTCCGTACTAAGAGAATGTTTTGCCGTTATCGAGTGATTTAAAAACGGTATTTGATTTCTAATATAACTGGGAGTTTAAATTATATATGTTATTTACTTGACCATTTTTATTTATGCTTTTCTGATAGTTTCGTTTTTTATCGGCTAAAAAGTTCTATGTGAGAATATTTTTTTAGGTTAATTTTTATTTAGAGTGGTGCCGCAAAATATCCATGAGAATCTTTTCTATTTAGGTACTAAAAACCTCTAAGCGAAAATCTATTCTATTTAGGTTTTATTTATTACAGTGTTGCCGCTCACTTTATTCTGACTATTATATGCAAAATCCTATGGTTTTTTTATCCTTCTTTTAAACGTTAGTCCATGCATATAGCATACATATGGTAATCCAGGGGAGGAAGAGTTAAAGCTGCTTGTAAACTTTTATAATTATCTATTAACTAATGCATCACCATCTGCCGAAGCTGTAACTTGCTTAAAAGTTGCTAATTCTCTACATTAGTTTTTCTAGATAATTCTGCTATTTTATTTAGATTATAGTGTTTCTATTGATTGGATAAGAAATATATTCTGTTGTGTGCAGAAATCAGCCGATTACCAGTTTTTAGGTTATTTTATGGGGAGGAGAACTATAGACTTGTTAACAATCATTCAAATAAGGGACCTTAATAATTTTAATATTTATAGGTGGCGCATTAATATGACTTCGTCTATAAATTAAATTTATCATTACCAGGCAATTTAGATGGAGGCAATAAATTATCTTACCTTTATATTGAATTTCCCCTTGGTAATTGTCCAATGATCGTTTTTGAGAAAAATTTAATCAGATGATGTCTACGACTATTATTTATATCTATTGATCTTTTGGTCAATATTTTTTTAGAAATTCCTTGCAAATGTCGAAATACCTTTGTTTCAAAATTTTCTGCGATGCCTAAATATTTAATAGCTTTTCTTACATATTGGCCATATTTTTTTTAGCCTTGCTGATGTCAAAAAACTTTTCTTTTTAGAATTTCCTTGCAAATGCCGGATTTTTCGTAACTGTTCATTAATGTTGGCCATAATTTTCTTTAGAATTTACCCGCAAATATCGAATATTTTTAGAATTTCTTTGCACTATTGAAATATTTTAACAATTTTTCTTATTTTTTCAAATACGCTCAATAAAATTTTTCTACTAGTTCCAAAAAATTTATTTTTAAGTTAACTTTATTTTCAAATAGTCCAATAAGGATTTCCGCTGTAGAATAGGTCGCTCGCAGCGCCAACTATATCGTGGCCACATTTTATTTATTATCAAACATTCATAAATCGGTTATTATAAAACATTTATATATCTGTTCATAATTTGTATTTATCTAACGCCGAAGTCCGGCGCCACTTTTAAATACACTTTTTTGTAGTTTTAAAATTTATTACTTTTTAATTCTAAATTACACTTTTACATAAGAATTAGAAAAACTAAAAAATTAATATCTTTTCCTTTAAATTATTTTTTAAATTAACATTTTTACTCCTTTCTCGTGAGTCAATCACAATTACATCAATAATGTATACTTTTAAAATTATTGTGTTACATAAAATTACATCATACATATTTTACGTTCAAATAATTATTTAACAGCATATCTTTATTCTTTACTTATCATTTTTCTATCTCTACATAGACCAAAAAACATAAATTAGCCCATATTTTTATCTATCAGCCCAATATTTTGTCCATCAGCCCAAATACTTTATCCATCAGCCCATATAAAACAAAAAAAAACAGGGATCATTTCTAATGTCCCATTTAAAAAAAAACCCCGGGCATTTTGCCAGCCAGAGGTTTTTTAGCCTCTCAATATAAACCAAAAACAGATCTCAATTATGGGCTTATTTTGCCCAACCAGAGATCTTTTAGCCTCCCCCCAAAAAAACCAAAAAATAAATAAATTTATATGGGCTTTCTAACTTATAGCAAACCTATATCCAATAGAGGGATACACTTGTATACCATATTATAACTTAATTGACCCCAACCAGCATGGAAATTGGTTGCGTTTGTACTCAGACATAAGCATTACGCCGCCTCCTTCCATCTTTACAAAGACGCAAAATAAACCCTACCTTAAAAAAATTTTGATGCAGTGGCCAATTAAATCAAAATTAAAATGTTAAAAAAAATGTTAAAAAAGTATATCCGTTATTGCATAATTCATTTTTATCAAAATCCATATGCAAAACTAACGTTATGTCCATTAAAATCACAAAAAAAACATTTCTTTTTTTTAAAGAAAATTTTCGGGAACTCGCCTAACAAATTTTATAATATAACCTAATGCATTTATTAATAATGTATAATTAATGTAGTCCGGTTCCTTTTGCTCGATTATCTTTCAATCCCCCGCATTTAAGTTTGTACATATACTTGTAATAATTTATTATTAATAGCACCAAGCTAATCACTGCATGTTCCGCTTGATTGAGTATTATTTTAGACATGTTTACATAACGAAATTTGAAAGAGGAAGTTACTATTATTATTTAAGCTTATTGACGTGATCCGGCGTGAAAAGAGGGGCAAATTGTTATTCGGGCGTTATTATCATTATTGGTACTTGTTAATCATTGGGGGGAAAAGGCCATTGATTACCAATTAGGGGAATGGGACATTAATAACACAGGTCAACAAATATCAATGTCGGAAACGTGAATTTTATGAAAACACAAAAAAATGCATCCGCATGATGGCCTCTCATATATATTTTTCGTTTTTCTTAGTTTCATCCGTCTTTGGCTACTTAAATCCGACGATAACGAAAAATGGCCTTTTTTGACCAAATTGACAGATCTAAATATACCCTAAAAAGGAAAAATTTAAAAATCTTTTTTGCATATAAAAATTCCTTGTAACCTATATTTTTAATCACAAATAATGAAAAATAAATTTTATTAATATAAGCTTGAACTTCGCATTTAGATACAAAATATGTGGCGTATTTTAAATACGACACGATGTATTATCGGTTTTAAATCAAAATATTATTTGAAGTTTATTTAACAATATAACTTTTGTGATTAGGCAAAAATAAAATTTTAATTTCTTTTTGTTTTTAAATCTTTTTTGGCTTTTTTATTTTTTTTTCTAAAATTTTTAATGTTTATAAGTTATTAACTAAGTTGATTAGGAAAAACGGTAAACGGTTGATATTCCCTAAGAAGGCGAGTTTGATCTCTGTTGTTAACTCATAACTCTCAAAAATTGTTGACCTGTATAATAAGCAAATACTTGTAGACTTTTATATTTAATTAAAACAATTTATTATTTCCATTACATCAAAATATCGAATCTCTATCCGCAATTCCAACCAACACCAACACCACATGGTTACTTATTGCCACGGAACCAAAACTAAAAACTAACTAAAATAATTGTCTTTTTTTCCTTTAAGGTTTTGTGCGCGTTGGCACGCGCGTAAGGCAGGTCTGAGGGCACGACAGGCATAAATCTTTGGTTACTTTAATGCATTTTGCTTTTACTCCATTACTAAAACGCGATTTTAATTAATTTTTTTTCAATTTTATAAGAAAAAAATCGTCCTAATTAATTGCCTCTATATGTTTAGTTGTCGGTCAAATAGCGTGTAAAATTACGGGCGATGGGAGAAGTAGATATACCGGAGTTACTCAACAATATAGTAAGTCAATAATTATTCAATTTTTATTCATCAAAAATATTAGTTATATCACACAACAATTATTTGAGAGTTATGAGTTAACTACAGAGATAAAACCAGCCATCTTAGGAAATATCAAATCCGTTTACCTTATTTCTAATCACAATTATAAACATTAAAAATTTAGAAAAAAGGTCAAAAAACTAAAAAAAAACAAAAATAATTTGAAATTTAATTGCATATTCAAAATAATTAAACGTTAAATACAAATTTCAAATAATATTTTCATTAAAGACCGATAATACATCATGCCGTATTTAAGTTTGGACGCGAAATATTTTGTATTATCTAAATGCCAATGTAAATTGATATATTAATAAAATTTATTTTTTAATTTTTGTGATTGAAAATATAAGTTACAAGGGATTTTTATATGCAAAAAAGATTTTTAAATTTTTTCTTTTTAGGGTATATTTAGATCTGTCAATTTGGTCAAAAAAGGCTATTTTTTATTATAGAAGAATCTAAGAAGCCAAACGGAAGAAATTAAGAAAAACAAAAAATATATGAGATTAGGCCATCATAAAGATGCATTCTTTTATGTTTTCTTAAAATTCACGTTTTTGACTTTGATTGTTGACCTGTGTATTACACATATGCACCCACCGACTGCGGGCTAATGGTAATGTGTACAATAGGAGAATAAAATTTTATCACAAAAAATAAAAACACCCATACCACTGAGGCTTATAATGTATTAATTATATATTTTATGGCAAAACTCATCAATTAATTGTTTTTCAATTTTCAGCAAAGCTTATTAAAGTTAAACCTGCTAATTAAAATATTGGATAATTTAAAAGTAAAATAAATATAATACGTTTAGAGAAAATTCACAAAATTTTTAAAACTATATTTCCAAAAATGTATCGGCACATTTAAATTATGAAATACATTTCTAAAAAAGGTTATAACTCAAAAATATAAACTCAGGTCATTAAGGATAAACAGATTATATGATAAATGCCTTTTATTGGGGAAATGATATACATGAATGAATATTTTATTTTTTAAATGATGGTCGTAACAACGATATACAAAAACAAACAAAATAAAAAAAATCAAATATTATAAAAACAAAAAACAACTATAATAAAGGTTTCCATAAGAATTATATTTAATACCCATAGGTTATAACATAGGTTAACAAATTTTTGAGATTTGTGATAGAGATTCAACCTGTCATTTTAAAGTTTCTGTTTACTATTTTTTTTAATCAAACTAATTAGTCAACTATAAACATGTAAAATTTTAAAAAAAAGGCAAAAAAAAAACAAAAAAGATTTAAATGCAATTATTAATTGAATTTCTTTTGCAAACAACTAACTGTTAAATTCAAACAAATAATATTATTATCAAAAACTGAATATATATTGTGACGTATTTAAGTTTGGATACGTTGAAATATCAAGATGCTGATGTGTGTTGGTCAGTTATCAATTTGGTCAAAAAGCATATTTTTGGTATAAACGAAGGAAAAGGCGGAAAAAATACAAAAACATTGAGATTAGGCCATCCTGGGAATGTGCTTAAATGTTTTTATAAACATAATTTTCTGCCAAATTGATGACTTGTGAGACATAGAAGCCCAGAATACTCCAAAAATGGAAAAGTTTCATTTTTGGCATCAAAAAATTATAATTTAATATTAACAACACTTGACAACAAAAAAAAATACATAAACAATATTTTCAGGTTTTGTAAGGAATTTTCTTGCGATAACGATCCCGGGTTTAGTTTTTTTTCCCAATGCCTCCTTTTTATTTTCGCGTCAAAAGTACCGAAAATTCACATTTTTTTAACTCTTAATTTACCAATAATATTGGCATATTCAGATTATTTATAAAAAACATATCTAAAAAAGTTTAGATTTATTAAATTTACATTATAAGTTATTTAGGATCAGAAAACTGATTTTATGCCAAAAACCACTAATTTTATAAAAATAAAAAAATAAAAAAAATTGTTTATTATATATATAACGCCTTACGTTAATAACAGACACCGAATAACACTAAAATCTGAAGCATTGGCTAAAATTCTAGTTTCATAATAATTAGCACCAAAAACTTTAGAAAACGATAATTGCCATGAATGATGCTTAAGGTTGTCCAAATTTTGTTGTGTGTATTCAGTACCAAAAAACTGACCCGATAGTTGCCATATATGACTTAAGTTCGTCCAAATATTGTTTTCCGGACGGTGTATTTTTCGCACTGAACTTTTAATCTCAGCAAGAAAATTTGATTTTGTACCCCATTTTTATTCTATCCTGTTCACAATTTCGTTCAAAATTAATATTTGAAGTTTAAAACTTTAATGCTCAATTTTTTTTTACTTATAATTACAATGGTGATTCTTAAAAACAAACTTATTTTAGGGAGCATATCTAGTGTTAAATTATTCAACACAACAAAATCTGTATATAAATACAAGATTTTATATCCAATTTTAAGCGGAATATAGATTTTGGACATTGTAGTCAAGCCAAAACTCCTGGTAGAATAGGGCTTGAACATATCTATTTACAAAATTCAGCTTTGTATATATTACACAGTCCAATTGAAATAGAGATAATAGCAGTGCTACATGGGAAGTTAATTTAAATTTATCATTCTCTTTGGATCATCTATCTCTAGCTGCCCTCAAGCTCATTCAACGAATGGGGCAATAAACAACAAACAACAACAACAACAACATATTTTTGATCCTCAAAAAGTTTTTATAATGGGATATAAGAGAGATTAAATTATTTGTAATTTAAAATTATTCAGTTGAAATGTTAATTTAAAGATAAAACTTTTATAATAATAAAATTTTTTTTGCAAGTTATGATAACTAAGCCAAATTCTGTATATAAATCAAACAATTTACTAGCATCATCCTTTATCATACTACGACAGTTATTAAAATATAAGTTGTTATTGCATAGCCTTTAGGGCGAAACACGATAACTTCCTTGGGTTTGAAGGCTGTCATGGGAAATCAACAATTACCTTAAAATTCGTGAAAGAAGCTGGAAGTAAAATTTTATTTTATATTTTAGAAGTTTTGAAGATCGTTTAAGCCTCAATATTAAAATTTTATAATTTTTAGTTAGACCGGAACCCCAAAACAAAATTTTCAAAATATTTTTGTTTTAATCTATTTTGCTTTAACAATTTTTCAAAAAAATTCAAGCTGTCTTACAAATTCTGATTAAAAAAAACGGTATATGTTTACTATGATAAGGTTTCTCGAATAATCTAAATTGTAGGAATTCTATCTCCACGTACGAGATTACAATTTTTTGTTTATTGTTGCTTATAATCTCGTTATAACAATATTTGATGTAAACCTTAAAGTCAATGCTTAGCGTTTTTATATACTAAAGCATAATATTGGAGCAGAAAGTTTAATGGTTTTATGGTTAATGAATAAGCAAAAGTTTATATGAATGGTCTACTTAAAATGATAACACTCATACACAAATAATCATCAATTTTTTGACTCAATAAACTTATACAATTGGTATCTGAAGATTTTACTAACATTGAATGGATTTACACAATTTTTAATTTTTAATTTTTTTTGCATATAAATTACACTGGTCGACAAATTATGACTTCATATCTTAGACCAACAACCTGAAAAATGTTTCTAGTGCAGTTTTTTCTGCTGGATATCATGGTTTTTTCCGTTTTTTCCTACCTAATCTGGTTTTTATTTTATTCGATGTTAATGTTGCCAAAATGTTCATTTGGCACTTTTTGACCTTAATTTACACCATTAAAAAATTATAAATTATATTAACTTTTTATGTTAGTATGCAAATTACTGCTATTCTAATTTATATACTTGGATATACTTCTATTATTCCTATGTAAATTTCTTATCTATTGTTTGTCGAATTCAAAGATAAGGCGACACAATAAGGTTAATATCATTATCGCCACTTTTTTTAAAAAGGCTAATATACCGTGTGTTTTAGAACCTTGTCTATCTTTTAATTCTAAAAGACCGGATGGAAAAACTCTTGTTCCCTTCTCTGAGGGGAAACCTTTATTTTGGGATTTCACCTGTGTTGATCCTCTGGCCCCTTCAAATTATAATTTTGATCCAATTTTGAATGCCGAAATTTTAAAGACAAGAAAATATTGTTTTTTAAATTCCGATAATATTTTTATACCAATTGTTGCCACAACTTCTGGATCATTTGGTCCTGAAGCCTTGAAAATTTTCAAACAAATTGGTAAACTAATTAAAAATAATTTTATTTCACCAAGTTTTAGCATAAGGCAAAAAATTTCCATAGAAATTTTGAAAAATAATTATTTTCTATTTAAAAATACGTGGCCGGAAGACTCTAAAATTTAGTAAATATAATATTTTTATTATTTTTTATTTTATTTTTTTTTTTTTTTTAAATTTATTTTAATTACTTCTTTCATATATTACATTTAATATACCACCTGTTTATAATTTATTAATTATATTTAACATTGTTAATTTGATATTATAATATATTAATGCTGGAAATCTCATAAATAAAATCTTTTTAATTCTCATAATAAAGGAGCATATATAACTTTTTATATCCTCACTTCTTACATTGGCGACGATGCGGGATCTGGAATTTTCCAGGATTCGGCCATCGACCTTATTTTAAATAAATTGGAAAATTGTTTTTTTCTAAAAATAAGTAAAGTTAACCCCCTTTTTGTTGGCCCGATTATTCTTGTGGAAAACTGATTCTAATTGAGGGAGGAACCATACAAAAAATTGAGACGCACAAGGTCCATATTCAGCGAATGATGCACCTTACAATTACGCTCATCAATGTCAATCAGGGTTTACGAATTATAGCTTCGTCTGAAAGACAGAAGTGCCGTAACAAGACAAAAATTGATGGAGCAACGAATTTGTCTCAAAGACAAGCAGACCACGGTCTAAAACAATTGCGCATCAACTTGTACGGAAATGGCCCCCTAATTAAGAATCGAATCTCATTCATACGGAATTGAGATGTCTGAAATAAAAGACAGAAGGGTCAAAACCGGAAAGGGTTTTCCAATCTCCAAAAAATGGCAAGAAACACGGTGCCTGAACGATCATTGAACCATATGGTCCCGAAAGACCTGACGATAAAGCCCAAACTCTAAACGATTATCTTGAACGATCAACGATCTATGGTCTTCTTGATGGGCCTAAACGACCTAACAAACATGAGTCCTAAACGACCTGACGACAAACGGTCCTCAACGAACTGACGACAAACGGTCCTCAACGAACTGACGACAAACGGTCCTCAACGAACTGACGACAAACGGTCCTCAACGAACTGACAATAAATGGTCCTCGATGTGACATAGTCTTTAACGAATTGACGTAAGGTCCTCAACCCGGCCAATACCCAACGACTGACGAATACCAAACGATCAATAAATACTAAACGACCGACGAATATGAAACACCGACGAATATTAAACGGACGAATATTAAACGGACGAATATTAAACGATCGACGAATAGGTCAACGACCGACGAGGTCAACGACGACGAATCCTAAACGAGCGACGAATAAAGGTCCTACAAGAGACTTATAATTTGTAACTAATACGCGATTTCTTTTATGAATCAGCAAAGTCTCAGCATACGACTATGATATCGATTACAAACCGGGTAGAACAAACCTCGCTAATTGCCAACCCCCTCGGTGAAAAATCACAAATATAATTGGGATGAGAATGATAAAGCGTGCAACTAAGTACGTTTATTAACGCTAAACGAGTTCGTACTTAAGCCTATATAGCTGAAGACGTCACCATATCAGCTCATGACCTAAAGCTACCGATAGTAAGACTGGTGTCCCATGCGAAACACTCAACGATGCCTTACGGACGTTTCGTAAATCAAAAGGACATCCTGGTAATCTAATCTAATCTAGTTTGAAGCATTAAAATGGATGGCGAGAAGAAGCTAGAAGAATGAATCAACTAGAAAAATCAGCTGCCTCTACTCAGTCTATGACAAGCCCATTGCTCGTAAATATATCGACCATTGATAACATCAACTTTACGAAAACGTCCTACCTTGATTTACTTGTCAAACAACTTGGTAGAGATTTGCGACGCCGTCAGAATCAAAAAAAAGGGGACAGTAATGTTAGTATGCAAATTACTGCTATTCTAATTTATATACTTGTATATACTTCTATTATTCCTATGTAAATTTCTTATCTATATATATTGCAACATTCAATAATAAAGAGCATATATAACTTTTTATATCCTCACTTCTTACATTTTATATTAAAAAAAAGCTTAAACTTTTATCTATTCAAATATATAATTATTTTTTTTTATGTATTTAACTTTTTAAAAAAAAAAGGAAATTTAAAAACCTACCTTATTTTATTTTATTTAATATCTAGACCCATTGACGCCTTCGATGCTGCTTATGCATCCCTTCTTCTCTCTCTCTCTTTATTTTTTGTTATGGTGTATATTAAGTTTTCTGTTTGATTCAATTTCTTTCTATTTTATAAAGTTAGTTTGGTTCTTTTTTGGGTTAAATTTCATTTTTGGTTAACTTGTGGTATATAAGCCTACAAAGTGACGGAAAAATTTTTTTAGTATTTTTTTGTTTTAATTAGTTCTAATTGAGTCATTTAAATACGTTTAATAGTCTTTAGTTTTATTGTTTTTATTTCGATAAAATTATATTACTTCAGCTGGTTTAGTTTAAAATCCAAAAGTTATGAAAATTGTATTAGTTTAGATGTGTAAAAAAGGATTGCAATTGTTTAGCCCCCGCCCCCTTCACTGTGCAAAACAAGTGTATTTGCTCACGTCTCTTTCATCAGTTCAAACAATTAAACTTTCTATAAGTGCCCTAAACGGGTCAAAACCAGTATTAAAAGTTTTTACATTTGAACCAGCCCGAAACAAAAATGTTTTTAGCCTGGCCTGACGTTTTTATGCACTTGACATTAGTGTGCAAATAATAATATAATAAAAGGCACTTCTCTATAATTACAATTAATAAAAATAAAAAAAAACATGTTTTATAATACTCTAATTATGCCCGGCGGCAAAAAATTTTTTTACTGCCACCCCAAGAGTTTTTATTGCCACCCCAAATGGAGAAAACTAGAATCGGGCCTGCTTTGAAATGACCCTGAAATCTCATTTTTCATAAATTTTCTATATAAATGTTAATATTTCGCGGACACTAATAAATACCTTAATACCGAAAAAATCATATAAATTCTGGCTTTGTTTAAGCCTAATCATTCAGAACTAGATACTAAGACTTTTGAATTAATGTAAAAAACACTTTTTTTACTCAAAGGTGGTCGAATTGAGCCCAAACACTTAATGTGACTAAGGCTTTTTTTATTTATTGGACATTTGTGATCAGTTGTTTTTATTTACAATGAATTATATTTTATATAAAACTAACAGTAACATTTATATCAAATTAAGTATAATATCTAATTAAAAAAGGAGATAATATTCTTAAATTTTAACCTATATAAACAATTTAGTCATAAAAAATATTCTTAATTTAAAATTTACCTCCATTTTGTAGATGAATGAAGAAAAATACGTTTGGGTAGAAATTTGTTAAAGAGTATGAATGAAGAAAAATATGTTTGGGTAAAAATTTTTAAACAAATAAATAAATAAAGAGTGAGAGAGAGAGAAAGAAAAAAGCGATGCATAAGCAGCATCGAAGGCGTCAATGGGTCTAGAAATCAAATAAAATAAAATAAGGTAGGTTTTAAATTTCGTTTTTTTAAAAAAGTAAAATACAAAAAAAAATAATTATATATTTGAATAGATAAAAATTTAAGCTTTTTTTTTAATAAAAAAATTTAATATAATTTATAATTGTTTAATGGTGTAAATTAAGGTCAAAATGTGCCAAAAATGCACTGGCAACTTTAACATCGAATAAAATAAAAACCGAATCAGGTAGGAAAAAACGAAAAAAACCATGATATTCAGCAGAAAAAACTGCACTAGAAACATTTTTCAGGTTGTTGGTCTAAAATTTTTGGCGACCAGTGTTATTAATTAGACAAACCCTTACGGAAGTCTTTGTAACATTCTTATCCGCTCTCCGCATCACCGGCACAAGCTCTCTACGATTAAATTCTTCACCAAGAGACCAAAATGCTACCTGTACAAGCCCATTGTTAGAGAACAGACCAATATGCGTCTTACTTATCTCCTGACCATCCCTGTCACGAGCTTACGCATTATCCCATCCAAGCAAGACAAATGAAAGGAACCCTTTTCTCTCAATGCTTTACCCAAATCCAGCCTTTCATTGACAAAAATATTCCCACTAAAACATCAAACGTATGCAGTTAACAAAACCATAGCTAACTATCTTCTATATAGTTTTAAACGGCCGACCCCCTCCATTTAACCCGGAACATCCGTTCCCACCTGGCTCAATTGCGGTCTGGACACTGCCATCTACTTGCAAACTTCAGAGTATGTTTGGATCCATCTTTAAATAATATTTGCTACAACTGCATATCAGCACCCGACAATATACAACTCTGGCTCATAAGCCCCAACCGCGGGATTCCTATCTCTCCTATAAATCTTTGGATCAATCCATCCCTAGCTGCCCTCAAGCTCAATCTTACTACCAACTTCTAACGAATGGGGCAATAAACAACAATAGTCTTAAAATATGAACAACGTACTTTGTATATGAATTTGTATCTCCTGAGACATAAAATCTCGTATTAACTCGGGAGCGCTATATTTTTCTGAGACGTATAAAGGCTCGGTTAGAATCATCTCTCTCATTTTGTGTTCCGAGTTATATCTCTCATAAACCACGTCTGAATGAGGGCAAATCTAAACAGTAAAATTAATTAAGGAGCGTTTAAACTTTAATCATTTTCCCGTAAAATAAAAAAATTTTTTAATTCCAATTAAAAAAAAAAATTTGTTAAAAACTATTTCAGAAAAAAATATTTAAAAGCTACCAAGTTTGATGAATTTCGTTAATTTGCGTTCTAACATGTTTGAAACTGAATTATTAATCGCATAATGATACAAATTCTAAGGTGCATTCCTATTCTTTGTAAAATTTAAAATTTTCGAAAAAAACAGTTTAATGTTGATATTCTTATGATCGTTAAAATTTTTTAAAGAATTGTTAAAATGATTATCAATTATTTATATGGATATAGATATTAATTTAATAAGATTTCTATTTTTATTAGAGCAAATGAACCAGGAAAAATGTTACTCAAATTTTAAATTTAAAATTTTCAGACTAACATTTTTCCAAGTAATCAATAAATTGTCTCGCTTTTAATTAATTTGTTTTCGTATATCAAGTTTAATAAACACAGAAGTTTTAAGAATACATATTAAAAGTGTACCCAAAAACTGGCTGATGGTTCAAAGTTATCCTAGACCAATTCATTGTTGTATAAATTAAGACTGATAGTGTAACGTATTCCTTTTTGGAGCTCTTTCCATGACGCTTTCGACAGAATATTATAAATATGCTATCATATTGTGTATTTAATTCAATAAAACTCTTAAGTTATTTGTCTTTGTGTTATGCGTGCAATCGAAATAATCGCGGTTTTTGTTTTTATTTAACTATAAGTATAATGCATTACTACATAAGCCTTATAAATAAATTGTACATATATTTAAAATCTATTTCGGTGCTTACCATCATGAAAAAAAAAATGTAAACCTGCCAAATATGGCACATGACTGCCAACTGAAAATTAATGTAAAAAGGATGACTAAAAATATTTGTCGCGATTAAATTTAATCGTGCAACGCATTTTTTTTCTAAGATTTATGAATTGATTATAAAGAAGAAAAGAAGACGGAGAATGTCGACCTTAAAAATTGGTTTTTTTAATTTGCATTTACACTATTAAGCTACTATAAAATAACATGAACCATAAATAGACAATCTATTTATGCTTTAAAAAGCTAGTAAATGTTTAATGCAAAAAAAAAGTAAAAAATATAATAATATAAAAAAATATTATGATTTGGCCCGTACATAAGTGTATTATACAATAATCGTTTGTCAGCTTATCAAGTCAAAAATAAAAAATATTTTAGCAACTTACCGACTCTTATTCATCGTATATCACAATCTACCATTTAAATTTCAGCTATTAATTTAGCCGATCCCATATAATAAATAATCAATCCCCGAATGCGGTTCACAGAGCCGTAAGAAAGACAGTCAAGAGATTGTGACGGAAACGTAAAATTCATCAAAAACAAAGAAGGCAAGCTTCTCGTAGACCAAACAAAGGTACTGGAGCGTTGGAAAGAATACTTCAATGAATTACTGAACAGCGACACAAATAGAATTGAGCTCGAGGAGATACCCCCAAACTGTAACCTAATACCACCAATCTCAAAATCAGAAGTCAGCCTTCAGCTCAAAAAGTGTTCAAACGGGAAAGTAGGTCCCGACAACATCCCATTGAGTGCTGGAAATCTTTAGGAGATGAGGGAATTTCGGCGTTAACGACTCTATTCAATTCGATATTAACATATCAGAAAATACCTCCGAATTGGCAAGAAAGTTACATTATTCCAATCTTCAAAAATAAAGGCGACGCATTTGACTGTCACAATTACAGAGGCATCAAACTAATGTCTCATACTTTCAAACTTTTCGAAAAAGTCATAGAAGCCAGATTAAGAGACGTAATCGATATAGGTATTGAGCAATGCGGGTTCATGAAAGGAAGGTCGACAATTGACGCGATTCATGCCGTGCGCAACATGGCAGAACGTTTCACGAGAAAGAATAAAAAGCTCTACTGCACATTGGTAGATTTGGAAAAAGCTTTCGACAAAATTCCAAGATCAGTAGTATGGTGGGCTTTGAGAAAGAATGTTCCTGAGATGTATATCAAGTTGATTCAGAGTATGTATGAAAGAAATTTGACGTATGTAAGGAGTTCGTCAGGAACATCGAAAGGATTTACAATTAATGAAGGTGTGCACCAAGGTTCGGCCCTAAGTCCCCTACTATTCATCGCGGTGATGGACGTGATCTCAAAGAGCGTTGCCACAAATCCACCGTGGCACATACTGTACGCTGACGACATTCTACTAATGGCTGAAAACCCGCAGGAGATGTGTGAAAGACTGAATAATTGGATGAAAGCGATTGAAACTAGGCCTAAAAATTAACAAAGACAAAACTGAATTGATAGTTTTCGGAGGCTCAGAAGGTGAACAACTGGTAATTAGCGAAGACTGGTCTCTCAAATCAAAGCCAACAGCAACCTACCTAGGTGCTTACCTACAATCCGATGAAAACGTCGAGCAAGAAGTTAGGAACAAACTCAAAGTTGGATGGCTAAAATGGAGATCGTTGACAGGTGTCCTGTTCGACAAAAATATACCAATAAAAGTTAAGGGCAAGGCTTACTCAAGCATAGTACAACCGGCAATAACATACGGCTTAGAAACAACAGCGTTAAGGAAAAGCGATGAAAGAATACTACAAACGATGGAAATGCGCATGCTACGGATGTTTCTCGGGGTGACTCGCAAAGACAAGATCCGCAACGATCATATACTTGGAAGTTTACACATAACACCCATACAAAATAAAGTCGAAATCAACAGACTCCGATGGTTTGGACACGTTATGAGGCAAAAAGACGGGTATCTAAGCAATCTGGTAAATGCAATTGAAGTGCAAGGCAAGAATAAAAGGGGCAGACCTAAACTCACCTGGTCTCAAAGAGTAGACGCTAGCATGAGATGTCACAACCTAAATAGAAATGAGTGTAGAGATAGAAACAAATGGAGACTTAAACTGAAAGAGCTCACTGCCTCAATGGCAAAAAGCTAACAATGAAAAAAAAAAAAAAAAAAACAAGTGCTATAAAAAATTTAAGGGCTTACATGGAAATACTTGAACCTTAACCTCGCTAATCGTTGCCGTGTAATTCCTACAGCAAAAAAGAATTTATTTAATTTTAAAAATCAAAATCTAAAATATTTAAGTCACAATTTTTGTTTGCAATTTTGCCGCATATTATTTAAAAAGATGAGATTAATAATAGATGTCAAAGATTGATGGTCGTGGTGATGGCTTACGGAATTAATTAGTAGAAAAAATATTATAAAATACATGAGTTTTGAGTTTCATTTTCTTGCGGTAGTCCACATAATTCGTTTTTAGCTTACATATTATTTTAAAAAATTTTTTTTTGTGTTAGCGCAGAATTATAAATAACAATAGTTACGTTTGCATTTTAAAAATATATTTTTATTATAAAATTAGTTGTACCTTTAGATTTTTCATAAAACTTTGGTCGCCAAGAAAACAAACTCTTTAATTGGGCAAATTTTTTGTTTTTTAAATTGTCTTAAGTCAAATAATAAAATAATTTTTTATTTATAAAAACTCATTAATATTAAAAAAAAAATAAAAACCAAGATAGTAATTTTAATTTATCTTTTTAAATTGATGAAATTACATTTATTTTTAATATAATGTTCAAAAAGAAAAAAAAAACTTCTAGAATTAATTAGCAAGGCTGGAAATTTATGGTTTGATTACAACCCTGACAATATAGCCAGGTCTAAATATTTTTAATATATATGTAATCACCAATTTTGAAAATGCATAGTTTTGTTTTGTTGGTAGCAAATAAAATATTACTCTATCAATTCCATTGAGGCTTTTGAGTTTCTTTTCAAGAAGCAAAGGAGCTAGATAAAAATAATCAAAGCATTGCTGGCTTACTAGTATCCTGCATTCAATATATGCACTCATCAAAATATTTGTTACCATTAATTAAACATGCTTGTAATTTTATTTGTAAAATGCTGCATTAAATTCTACATTATTAAAATAAAGAATATAACTTTAATAGTTCTATTTAGTCGTGGGTAAAAGATATTAAGGTTGAATTTTGTATTTTTATAATTTTTATTTTTAAACGTTATATTTAAGAATTGTAATTTTTATCATTACTAATTTTCTCCTATATATTTTTTAACTAACTTAATTATTAGAATTATGTATTGCAATTACCATCATCAGTTTCGCTAAATATAAGAATCCATATAAACAATTAATCTAGGTTAATATTTTTTGTGAAGTAGCCATAAAATTGGATACTTTTTGTACAAATTATAATAATTATAATTCCCCAGGTGGTTCTTAGTTTTTGATCTTAAAGGCAGTTTACGGTGGGTAAATATTAAGAATTTAGGGCCGTATCAATAATATTGAGCCAGATTTTCTTTGAATGAAATTGCATTTGATAACAAGCTATCTCTAGACAGTTATTAAACACTTAATTAGAAATATTGAAAATAAAACAACTTACATTAAATGGGCGCATTTAATATTGCAAAAAAATGGGAAAAAGAAAAACTTTCTTTTAAATTAAATTTTACGTAAAATTATTTTAAGAATAAACATACAAAATAAGCCACTAAAAAATTTTCCAAGCTCTAACAGTGCCAGTATTTTGCGACCCTAAATTTTTAAAATAATTATGACTTCTTTTTCAATTTTTCTGAATTTCAGAAATATTAAATATTTGAATGTTAAATTTTTGAACGCGGGCTCCAATTTAAACTCAAGATTTGTATAACTATGTACTTTTTTATGTTTTCAAGAAGAACATGTGCTCTAAAAATTTTCAATTTATGCCATATAAAAAGAAGAAACTATTAATTTGTTAACTATTATCAAAATTATTGATATGAGGATAAATATTATTTCTAACATAGAAATTAAAAATAGATCAGTACGACCCTAATATGACATGTATTTCCTAGAAGTGTAAAGCTTTTTTAATTATAGGTTTTATTAATTTAAAACAAATAAGATTCTATACATCTTTAAAGTTAGGGCATGGGCCATACATTTCAATATAAAATGAATTGCTACCAATATATTAACCAGCACTGAAGAAAGGAGGCAACTATTGGTGGGCAAAGTTGCGATTAAAGATAGTTTTTGGAAAACTTTATTTTAATTTAAAGTTATATTTATATAAGCTAAAACATTACTTTTCGATGCAAATAAGTAATTTTTTTAATTTTGCATTCTTAGAAAAATGCTTTTATCTTAGAAAATATAGAGTTCAAAGAAAAAATTTTTGGTATTGATTTGAAATTTATAATTTTAGACAAAAATTGCTTGTTAGCCCACAATTTGAAAATAACCTTTCCTCAAATCTAAGATGGTGTAAAGTGCCCACCAAAATTTCTCATATTGAATGCAGCATTTTTTTGGATTTGTAGCATGGTATTATCAGGAATAAACCACCATACCTTTAAGAACATATTTTAGTTGAATAATTGGGTCATACAAAAATGAGTGTTGGGGGTATATTAAGGTAAAAACTAATTAATTCTTTATTTTGAAGTATATTGATAACGTTCCCAAGTGCTAACAGTGCAATATTTATAATTACTTTATTTTTCTAAAAAGTCGCTTAAGATAATTAATATCTTATTTAAGCCTATATTAAAAGTTTCCAAATAATATGTATTTAATGTTTTTAATCTTATTTGTCTCAAAAAATTTCAAGCATTACAAAAAAAATTTAAATTATTGTATGTCATTGTCGAACTTAAAAACTTGTCCGTGTATATAATCACTAATCAAGTTTCAAAGAAATTTTTGAAGACTTATTAAAGTACGAATTTATAAAGAACAATTATAGTTTGGATTCATTTTTCCTATACCTAAAAAAACGGTCCAGACAATTAGACCTGATTAAAAGATTTGATTTCAGAGTTATTTACGACCTTTCAAATTAAACAAAAATAAAAGTTATGATAAAAGCAATAAATCAAATAATTTTATAATAGTTACGATTTTTTTAAAAAAAAACAAGGGTTGGTAAAGACTTGGCGCAACTGTGGTTCTATTAATACATTTTTTTTTAAACATAAACAATTTTTTATCTAGCTAATATAAACAAAATGTGTGTTTGTTTACGTGAGATGGTCCCATTCTCTATAATATGGCATCAAATAAAAAATCATAAATATCTATTTTGGCTATGGTAATTGATTAGTTATATAAATTCAAAATTTTTGTTACAGAATTAATTTTTGCTAATCAGTGGTTTTTCATAATTTTTTTTGACATATTATAGGCAAACATATTGGTCTTTTAAAGTAATGTGCGCATAAAAGTTTAATATTAGTTAGATAAGAAAATAGATTTTTTTGTAAAACTGAATATTTAATTCAGTTTTATATGCATTTTAAATAATTAAAACTTTATTGCACATTAAATAAATTAAAAATTAAGAATTTTTAATTTTTTAAAAAGTACCTTTAGCAATTTCGCAAATTTTAATGCGGCTGGTGAATAAAATAATGGCAATTAAAATCTAAGGCATATTCGTTTCTATGATATTTTGGACTAGGTTATATTCAATATAAATAGTCGCCATATTTTTTGTGATTTACTTAAATTTAATGAAATTTTAAATTTATTTAAAATTAGTATCTTTAATTTGTCAACAAATTAAATCTATAAATGCAATACTAATCCTCATGTTAATAAAAATAAGCAACGACGAACTATTTTAAGTATTAAATTAAATAAATTGTTTAAATGACATCCAGCATAAAGTAATACTTATAATTATAATTAACAAATAAATATAACACAGTTCAACAAATATTAATGTCACAAAAAATTAGTTTATGAAAACATAGAAGCATGGATCCTCATAATAGCCTTATATATATATTTCCTGTTTTTCTTTGTTTCTCCCGCTTTTGGCTCCTTATATTCGACCCTACGAAAAATGGCTTTTTTGACAAAATTGACAGAATAAAACATACCCTAAAAAGGTAAAATCTAAGAAACTTTATAAACAAATTTTAACTTATATTTATCATCACAAATAATGAGAAATAATTGTAATTAATACTCAGGTCAACAAACATAAATGACACCGTGAATTTTATAAAAACATAAATTTATCCCCATGGTGGCCTTATCTCAAATAAATATTTTGTTTTTCTCAGTAACTTGTTTTAAAAAAGCCAATTTATTTTTTTTTCAAGCCCTGCTTCTAACAACAATAAAAATATTATATTAGGTTGTACACATTATATTTAAAAATAAAACATATAAATTGGGAGTTTTGTGTACTCATCCTGAGCAGTTTATAATTGTTTGTGGTTTGCGTTTAACTATGATTTCAATTATAATATAACTTGATAGAATTATAGAGTTGGAGTATATAAAAGTCAAGAAATGTTAAAAATAGTACTATATGGTATTTAATAAAATAAAATATAGTGTGGAATACTAATTAACTTTGGCTATAGCCTATTTGAAAACAATTTATAGTTAAGGCTTAATCCATAGGACATCCAAGGTTTTGAGCTAAATTGCGCTTATTATTTTTCATAAATTTATATAATAGTTTAATAATACTTAATTCAGATCTTCGAATAATATCTAAAATAAAAATTTATTTATTAATCTGTTCATAATCATTAAAATGTCATCGCTGAGAGCAGGCAGGACAGCTGAAATCGGTCAATTGGGAAACCTCAAATCCCAATTGTTACTTTACAGTGCTAGCTTCAATAAATTGATGTTAGAAATAGAAATCTATAGACGCATAAAATGTGGCCATCTACTACAATTTTTTAATCGCGGTCACTAATAAAATGATCACGATCACAATTAAATGATCACGATCACAATTAATTGGCCAAGAAGATGATTTTATGGTAAACATCACTATAAGTTGTGTGACCATTTAGCCCAGGTCAACAAATATTTATGTCAGAATGATTCATATGAAAACATAAAAGAATGCATCCACAGGATGGCCTAATCTCATATAGGTTTTTCGTTTTTCTTAGTTTCTTCCGTCTTTGGCTCCTTAGATCCGTCTATAACGAAAAATGGCCTTTTTTGATCAAATTGACAGATTTAAATATACCCTAAAAAAAAATTTAAAAATCTTTTTTGCTAAAAATCCCTTGCAACTTAAATTTTTTATCACAAATAATGGAAAATAAATTTTATTAATATATCAAGCTCTTACATCGGCATTTAAATAATACAAAATATTCCGCGTTAAAAATACGACACGATATATTATCGGTTTTTAATGAAAATATTGTTTAATGTCACTCCTATATTCTGTAATTAAAAAATATTATTTTGGACACAAACCTTGATATTTTAAAATTTTTTGATAAACAAAACACGCGGTTTAAAAAATTAATTTAATATACTCTACCCGATGAAACTTCGGCATTCGCTTAAATAGTAGCATATAATTAAAAAATAAATTAAAATATTTGTTATATCAAATGTTCTTTTTATTAATTGGTAAAATTACCTGCGACAAATTTAATATATATAAAGTAAACATATTTGGAACTCATTAGTTTATGGAGAGGGCAATTTGTAAAAAAAAGTATTTAAAATAGTGGGGTGGGGGTTGTCTTTACCATCTTTTTTCACCTGGTAAATTAAATCTACAATTAACAGATAAACTTAATATTTTGGGACGTGGTAAATTTTAGTTGGCAAAATATGATATATATCACATAACAATTTTAACCTTCAATTTTAAAAAATGACCTGCACAATTGGCACAATTGTGCCTTATTTTTGAACATGTTTACCGTTTTTTTTTCTATCCAGAATTATTTTGCCAAAGTCTCACACTCTATTTTAAGTTTAAA
>CM060245.1:27603265-27673046 GCA_030555515.1 Acutogordius australiensis | reverse complement strand
GAAAAAATAAAACGAATATAATGCTTGAACGTACACGCTGATAAATTCATTATTATGTTTAGTGTTTAATTCTCCTTGACAATTAGAATGTAAAATCAAAACTTAAGTTTTTTTATACATTTCGAATCAAATGAACTTTCGCTAATTTGCTAGCCCTGTACTCATTTAATAGCCATTTAAAATGTTAAAATTAGGTTTTCAACCACAATTTAGCCAAAATACTAACGTCGCTTGCGATCTACGCTTAGATATGACACCTCTTTAAAAATAAATTAAAAACTTTACATTAATTTTGATAGATTTAATCCAAACCTATTATATTCGTTAAGGTTTAAAACTCTAAATAAATATATTTAAATAATTACAATTAAGACTACTTAAATTCTGAATTTACATTATATTGCACCAAAAATTTGACGAATCTTTAGTTCAAACATTGCCTTGGATCGTACAGATCAAAGTTTGGTATATGGGAGGAAAAACAATGAACCATGCCAATCCTAATATTTTTTGACTTACTTATCAAATACATTTAAATAAATAGTTGAAATATAAATTGGGAATTAATAAAATCATTACCTATAACTGTGACTGATAAAACAAGTAAGGTAAAGTGTGTATAAATATTTATTGTCAATATATTTCAATTCTAGCTTATATATATTTTCAATCAATTTAGTCAAGGACAACTGTATATAGCCGCCAGGGCCAATTGATATATGAAATCCCAGGCGGCTATATACAATTGTCTTTGACTAAATAAATAAAAGCTAGAAATGAAATATATTTAAATATAATAATTATTTCCACAATTTTAACCTTACTTGTTAATATGCAGTTAAAATAGTAAAGGCCACAGGCCGTATAAATATGTAATTGGTAATATTAACCAAATATATTTGAAAGTTGAGCTAGCTGCAAATTTAAAACCTGCACAACGTATTTTCACATCCTTTTTTTGTTTTTTCAAGTTTAGTAGGTTGTAAATATCAAAAATATTAGAAAACGATTCCAAAAAAAAATTTAAAAACAAAATTAAATTTCATTTCTACAGATTAATAACAGCTGAGTAAATTTAACAAACAAAATTTATACCGATTAACGTGTCATAAGTTTGGACGTGAAATATTCTGTATTATTTAAATGCTAATGTATGAGGTTATATTTATACTAAATAAGTTGACCCCTTATTTTAAATGATAAATATAAGTCACGGATTTTATATAAAAAAGAATCACGAATTTTTAATTTTTATGTATTTTTTTTTGTATGAAGTGGAAAAATTTGCTTGTTTTATCCCAGCTAGCTTATAAATAAAGGGATTGGGATCATCAAATACATTAATATTTGTTAAGAAGAACAGATTAATCAGTACGTAAATGAGGTAATAGTATGATGATATGGTAATTTAAATTTTAATTTATGTATTCTTAAAGTTGATTTTCTTCAAGAAGCTATTTGTTTATATGTACGGATCAAAGGCGGAAGAAACTACGAAAAACAGAAAATATGTGTGTGACAAGGCTCTTAGGAATGTGTGCTTTTATGATTTTACAAATTTTCTTTTTCTGACAACATTGATAGTTGTTGACCTACATCAAAAGTCTAAAAAGGAATATAAAACAAAATTGTGAAAACGAATAAATAAACAAAATATTAATGTTCAAATAGTATTGATAGTTTGCATAGATAATTATTTTTAACAATACTTTAAGCCATTAAAATTTTTTAGATATGTTCTGGGGCAAACATCTATCTCACGGATTTTGGAATCATTGATAGGGTTTCTCTAAATATTCCTTTGTTGATTGAATCGAATAATTCCAATGAATTTAATTTGAACCAAATATATTCCTCTCTACCGATAATCGCTCTACATAGAGCAAGTAATTATTTATTATTTAATCCAATAGTTTTTTTTTTTCAATTATTAAAATATCAAAAATTTAAAATTTTAACTGGGTTAATATGCTATAAAGTACGATAGAATTTATTTTATAAAACTATGTTGTTGTTTCATGTTTTGAAATTGGTGAATACATATAAAAATCATACAAATAAATTTAAACGCATCAAATTATAATTTTTTTATTTTGTTATTTCAGATATTAAAGCGGCTTCCGGCTTTCCAGGTAGATAAATTATTTGTACAAGAAGTCACTTTAATACATAGATGATTTTTAAAATAAAAATTATATCTCAATATGAAAAAAAAATTGAGGGTTATTAGAAGATAAATGTTATTAGAAAAACTTTCAAGAAATTAATTATTAAAATTTATTTAATTTAAAGTTATATTTAGCAGCTTAAAAAATTATATTTAAAGAAAACAAGCAAATTTTTTAAATTTTGCATTCAGACAAAAATGTTTCTTAAATTCTTTTTCAAACTATATTTTTTATTAAAAATGTTAATATATACATGATTAATCTTATCAGCTTATAGACTAAAATTGCTTATAATTAGCCATCAATATGCAAAACTCTTTTTACACGATATGCATGCCAAATCTTCCAATCGGGCGCCTCATTTAATTTGGCCAATAAGTCATCTTTGCCTTTAAAATTATATAAGACTACTAATTTGCAATTATCAACTATTAATACTAAATTGCTGCATATTATGAGCAGGTCAACGTAGCAACCCTTAGTAAATGTGTGCCCAATTTGATTGATTCTGTTTTAAACCTAGATTTTTTTTTGCGGATTTCTATAAAATGTTTTTTAAAATTATCCACGCTATATCAAAATGCGATTGATCTAAGGCACAGTCAGAATGCATCCAATTGATCATTATTTATTATGTTATAATTGACTTAAAAATTTTTTTTTTAAAAAATTTAAGATTTATTTTATTAAAGCCAATCTAATTTTTTTTTTAAAATTGCATCACTACAATTTAAGTGTTCTCCCTACTCCTAGATAATTTAAAAACGCATTCATAGTATTAAAAAACTTTTAAAATTTTCCAAATTTTAAGTTCAATTCCCATTTTTAGAGGAGAAAGAGAAAGGTAACAATTTATTGTCTAAAAAAGCTGATTTTGATAAAAATAAGGTGAGGAAGGAATTAAAATTCTACAAATAACTTGCTTGAGGTTTAGCAGCCGTTTATTTTCCTGTTTTCCACTACCATTTTAATTTTTTAATTCAGCAATAAATTTTAATAAACAATTTTCAAGTTATTCAACCTGATTAAAAATGTTTTGTTAGATAAGTTTTTTTCAAATTTTTAGCATATTAATTTGTGTATATCAAATAAAATTAACCTTTTTTATAGTTTATAGATAAATTAATTTTTAGTTGAGATTTATTTAAATAAATATAATGTTAAATAATTGTGAATTATGTTTAATTATGACAGAAACAACTCATTCAACCATAGACAATTCCGAGAGTAATAAAATTATACTAATTATTTACCAATATTATTGATATTATATATCTAAAAATAGGTTACAGCTATCCGCATAAAAGGTATTGGGTAATTAAGAGTGGAAATCATTTAAAAGGCGTCGCTAAGTTATATTGTACTTTAAAAATGTTCCTGACACTATTTAGTATTTATTCAATCAAATTTATGAAAAAGAAATTTTTTTCTCTAATTTTGAATAATTTATTTTTGTTTTAAAATTATTTCGTAGATTTTGTATCCGGGAAAAGCTTGTAGCCAATTTTTTTATTTGTTTATTGAAAATTTTGGGGACGTTATTAGCCAATATGAAGCCTTCTTTAGATGTCTGATGGGGCAAAAACCTAAGTTGTTTAAGGGTGGTATACCAATTTATCTCTTTAGAGAAGGAAGACATGACGCGTATTGCACCCCTTTATTAACAATTCAACTATTTATTTTATACAAACTGAATTATACGAAAGGTCAACAATTATATATATCATTATATGAAAGCAATGTAATGTTACATGGGAGACTGGGGCGAAATGAGATCTGCGGGGAGTTATAAAATAAATTTTTTCTTTCCAAAAATAAACATATTTCTTTAAACTTTTTATGATTTATATTTTTAAGCAGACCAACTGTTTTGATAATTTTTTGTATGGGCATATACTTGAAAAATACAATGGGGGTAACTTATAAATGAGCTCAATTTAAATGTTCAAAATACGATAAATATTAAATATCTCACTTTGAAAAAATTCTAAATAGATAAAAATTATGTATATGTATTTTTTAAAATTACATATAACCAAAACTGATTGCTAATTTCTATTTTGCCATCAATGTTTTACTTTACCCCGTATAATGAGCGAAATAGTTAGTTAGACCTAAACTCACCTGGCCCAAAGAGAAAACCACCAACATGAAATGCCACAATCTGTAGGAAGAGTGCATGAATATACCCAAATGGAAAATCAAACTGATGGAGCTTACTGCCTCCAAAAAGGCAAAAAGCTAAAATGAAAAAAAATTAGTTTGTTTTACCCATAGTTCCTGAATATGATGAAAATTTTTAATTTAACTACCAAATTTAGATAATGTTAATAAGCATCTCTTTAATTATTCAAAATTTGGATGTAATAAGTGGGTTGAGCATCAATTTTGCAAAACTATAATAATGAAAATACAACACAAAATATATAGTATATCTACATTAATTAAAACAAATTAAAGGTTTGTAAAATTATTTATCACCCTTCATGTTCTGATAACAAAATAAAAAATATTATATTATTCTAGCAATGTATGTTAATTTACAGGCTATCAAAACTAATTTTAAAAATCATAACTTATTAAAATAACACAGGTCAACATTTTTTGAGAGTTATGCGTAAATACTTTTACCGTTTTTCCTATGAACTAACCAAAAAAGATTTAAAAACAAAAATAAATTAAAATTTTATTTTTGCATATTCACAATATTTTAAACTATTGAATTTAAACTTCAAATTTTATTTTCATTAAAAACCGATAGTATATCGTGTCGTATTCAAGTTTAGACGCGAAATATTTTTATAATCTAAATGCCGATAGAGCTTGAGAAATTAATAAAATTTATTTTTCATTACTTGTGGTTAAAAATATAAGTTACAAGGGATTTTTATATGCAAAAAAAATATTTTCTTTTTAAGGTATATTTAGATTTTTCAATTTGGTTAAAAAAGGCTATTTTTTATTATAAACGGGTTTAAAGAGCCAAAGACGGAAAAAACTAAGGAAAACGAAAAATATACATGAAAATAGGCCAAATGGGGATGCATTCTTTTATGTTTTAATAAAATTCACGGCTTTGACATTGATATTTGTTGACCTGTGTCATTTTTTATAAGCTCCATTTTCACATGATATGTTTGTGTTCCATATTTATAATCGAATATGTTGGTCCCAAATTATTAGTTAGACTGGACAAATAAATAACACAAAAGATTTTAAGGATTTCTATATAAGTTCTTGTTATAAAAATTCCGGGTTTAATTTTTTTCCAATGCTTCCAATTAGTAAGATTGAGTCCTAAATTCAAAAAAAATACACTAATTTTCTTTAACTATCATTGACATATTCAGATTCCAATTTAGAAAACATATCAAAGAAAAGGTTATCGCTTAAAATCATTATCAAACTTTCAAGTTATTTAAAAACTACTAATTTTATAAAAATTAATAAAACTTAATTAATAACGTCTTACAAATGTTCTCGTAAATTATTTTTATTTATCTACAGATTTTATGATAAAAGAGCCCAAAATACCCCCAAAATATCTCAACTTTGACACCGGCAAAAAATTTGAGGCATTGTCTAAAACTCTGATTTCATATTTAATTGGCACCAAATAGTTGACCAAAAACGATAGTTACCATAAATAATGCTTAAGGTCGTACAAATTTTGTATTGTAATGTGCAACCTAAAAATTGTAAAAAATTTAAATCGTTAAAAAACTATAAAAAACAGGTCAATTATGTTTATTTTTTAAGATCAGTTTTTAGTCAACCTGGCAAACAGCTTGGCTACCTTTTGGATAGGGCTAGAATTTCAATAAAATAAATCAAAACGCCAGAAAGCGTTTGACCGCTCTCCGTTTACGTCTCTGCATTTATGAATTAATTTATACAAAACAAAATTTTGTTACTTTTTTAAATATTACTAATTATTAAATTTTAAAACAAGTAAGAATCTAGCCTGGGTCCGATGTTGAACTTCAGCCGGACCTTTAATTAATAATATTATGGTCCTTTTTTTGGGTGCCTTTTGGCTCATTATGAGCACCCAGACGCCTCTTTATTTGGCGAAATCAATCAGAAATATGTAATATAATAACGAAAAAGTTTATAAAACAATATTTGAAGACAAGGAAAACAAAGCGAGTGCTAAATTTGGCGCTTTCGTGCGTATATATAGACACCCAGCAAGCTATAAATTTTTCGCATAATTTATTAATACATATTGTCAAAGCAACGCCCTCAATCATGTGATATCAAATTTCTTTTTTGTGACAACAATTAACTTATGATATTAGATATAAATATTTGACCGAACTTGACACGTAAATTTTCTAATGCATATCCTATCTACCCGGCGCCCTTTTTTGGGCGTCGCGACACAAGGCTTAATGAATACTTTGTTTCCGAAATTAAATTAGTTTTTATCGACGTTGGTGAGGAGTTAAAACAATCCTAGTTTTGTAAATCAAACGTAAGCAAGATTCTAAACTAGACATATTTAAATGACACATCATTATATTATTGTTTTGGCTTCCACAGATTCGTTTCATATAGCTAAACCAGAATATGCCTTAAATTAAGGATATATTTAATAAAGTCTATATTTTTTATTTAGAGATATTGAAAGCTACTGAACCTCAAAAATCTATATCTCATTAAATTACACTTTTAATTAAAGACTGTTTATAAACAGTTTTCTCGTTTAAATTTATTAATACACATCATAGCACAGATAAATTTTTTTTAACTTGATTATTCTTGGTTTTAAAACATGACCCCTCACGTATATTTAATCTGTATTAATAGAGGTGCGAGTGGTAAAACAAAAAATGAATGATAAAGCCATTAATCTGATATGGGAAAAACCGGAAAATGAAATTGTAGTGTCCTACATTTTGGGACGAATGTCTAATGACACTCCGTGGGCAATTCGTAGTCACCTTGAAGTTAGATTTTTAAATATATTTTAACGAAAGATAGATGACGTGTTTTTTTATTAACTAATTTTTAAAAATGGGACAATTGTTTAACAAAATAAAGCATAACTTATAAGGAAGGTCGCAAGCAGGGATTGGAACAGGAACAACGCAAGACCCAAACCATAATTTTTTAACAGCCATTTCGATACAATATAGCATATATACCATTCTGAGTAACTATTAGAATTTTTATACAGTTATTTAAATAAATTGAAAATACATATACATAGAAATTTTTAAAATAATTTAGTATGTAAGTTTTTTAATTGGTAAAACCAGGGCTGGGAAAAAAAACTAAATAAGCTTTTTTTTAACAAGTTTTTGGGTTTTTTTTCCAAATGCCCACAAACTCGTGGGCATGGCAAAAGAAAAGCCCTTTTTCTTGCTTAAAGAAAAGAGGCATGTTTAAAAAAGCCCCTTTTCTTAAAAAAAACTCCTGGGAGCTTTAAGAATAAATAACCCACCCATCAAAATTTTTTGAAATTATTATAAAAAACATAAAATGGGTTTTTTGGGGCTCTAAGAGCCTCTTTTTGTGGGTTTTTTTTGCCCCTTTTCTTAGTAAGGGCTTTTTTTGAATTCTTATTTTGGCCCTTTATTTTGCCCCCCTTTCTTTTTTTATGTTTTAGGGGAAAAAATGAGCCGAGGTTTTTTGGCCCATTGTTTTCCCAGCCCTGGGTAAAACCAATTTATGGAGCCAGAAAGTCTTCTTTTACAAAGAAATGGAATCGCTTTGTATTTTGGCGGCTGTTAACAATCCAAGTTTAATAAGCTTGTTTAAAGAAAATAACTGTTTAAAGGAATTAATTAGAGTTTGTTATATGATATAAATTTATACGTAAAGCTAGGATGACCCGTTTCGGCTTTGACCTACAATATAGCCATTATAAATAATTGAAACATGATTATGTAATTGGCTTATTGCTAACCCGATGCTTCCCCTTTTCATATCGTTATATTTTTATTTTTATCGATAGGGAAATGCGACAACTTATGAAGATAGAGATGTAGAATCAGGTAAATTTTACAGGTACAGGCTAGCACCCAAGTTTTCTTCGGGATTCGGAGACGCTTTAGCGAGTGCCCTTATATCCCTAGAACGTAACACATTTCTCATTTACTAATCCATGGCTCAATTAAATTTTAATAATCTATATTTCCGCTTTTCAGTAGTTTCGGTGCAGTTTTTTTTGCCTACGTCCATATTAACAAAATGGACATTTTTGATTAAAATGGTATATTTTGCGACATCGAGAATTCAAATAGGAAAATTTTTTTTTTCATTTAGCAAAAATTTATTTTAATAATAAAATTTCAAAATATATTAGGTTCTTACATCCACGTTTATATTATGATCATTGGCACCCCAGTCTAAATTGCTGTTTTAAATATAAGATTTTTCTATTTTTAAGTCTTTTTGCTTTTTTTTAGCATTTTTTTAAATTTTTTGATATCTTTAGGCATCTTACAAGGTCTAATTAAATACGGAAAATAATGACAATTATGTAAAGCAGGCTTTTTATGGTTCTAAGTTTACGTAGGAATTTTAGTTTCCTGTTTTTATAATTAAGATTAGTAAGTTACCTATAGACATTTAAAATTTTAACAAAAAAAATTGCAAAATTAATAATTATTTTTGCATACTCATAAAGCTAAACTGCAAAATTAAAAACTAATATAGCGTGTCGTAGTTATTATCTTATTTTATTATCTGGATTTAAAGAGATTAATATACAAAAAATGCTATTTCTCATTATTTGAGAGAAAAAATATAAAACAAGGTATTTTTATATTGAAACTATTAATTTTTTCTCAAAATCTGTAACTTTGGTCAAAAAAGGCCACTTTTAGGTTCACATGTGTTATTTAATTTCAATTTAATGTGTTTTTTGTTGTATTTAGAACCTTTGCAGCCCAATTTAACCACTGTAACCAATGGGAGTGTCATTTTTATCAAATGGTCCCCGCCTAATATGAAAGGGGCAGATAAGTAATTAATTCTAATATAATTATATGTGTCATAGGGCAGTGGTTTTTAAGGCAACAAGCATATGTCAGTAGTTAATTTATTATAAAAATAATATGCCTTTGTAAATTAAAAACAAGTCGCATATTATGGGATATATTTTTACCTTAAATTTTTATACATATTTAGAATATAATTTTGTCAACAGAAAATCCAAAGATTTGATTTAAATTAAACGCCCATTCGACCATATCAATTGTAAATTAATGCCCCTTTTTCAAATATATTTAAAATTAATTCATTTTAACGCAAATAAAGTTCTTTCTTTTTTGAAAAAATTTTAAAGATTTTATATAGAGAACAATTTTATTAATTTAAAAAAAATTTTTGCTCTAATTTTTTATTAATTATAAGTCATGACATAATTTTATATCAACATTCAATATGGTCATTATTAGTTTTTGCATTATTGCTTACAAGAAATTATTGCAAAAAATTATTAATAACACAGTGTAAACTTTAATTACAACTTAAATATTTATAATTTGTAAAAAAGTTCTTTAACGCTAAACATGCCCTAAAGTTTTAATTTAGTTTCTAACTAATGAGAGATTTGGAACAAAGACTTTAAAGTGTTCGATAGATTCTTAACTATGACTTTAATTTTTCAATAACTGTAAGCATACTTTATTCCCCTCTAAATTTATTAAAGAATAATTTTATACGGCGTACTTATTTTCATATTAATATTTTATTTAATTAATCAATTTTCTAAATATTAACATTAATATTTTAAATGTGAAGGAGATGGGTTATAATAATAAAGACTAAAGCATCTATTAATCATTGTAAATTGCTTGACCCGCAAATGGTAGGGTGAGAAATTTGTAATGCAAACTATAGGGGGATCTCAATAGAAATAAAGTTATTAAAAAAATGTAAATCGTAGTATCTATTAAACACATAGAAAAATGGCCTCTTAACAAAATACCATTTTCACGTTTTCATTATGTATATTGCTTGATGAAGAATACATTTTAATTTAATCCGAAACATCTTAACTTACAATGATGTTTTGTCACTGATTTTCCTGAATTTTAAGGATTTAAAATTTAGTAGTGGCTTTTTTTAAAATATTATCTCATATATGATGTCTTCTTGTTCTTTATTTACACAGGTCAATATATAAATGATAGAATAATAATGTTTATAAAAACATACATCCTCTTGATGGCCCCAATCTTTCTATATCAGAATGATTTGACCAATTTAACAGATTTTGTGACATCAATTATACCCTAAAAATTCTAGCTTGTATATAAAAAATCTTTTATCTTTATCATTTCAAATTAATCAAATATTTGATTAAAATAAAGCTTTTACATCAGATTAGTGTAGAACAATATAGGTCCAAATTTAAATTCGGTGCGATATATCGGTTTATATATTATTGTCAACAAATACCAATGTTACAAAAAATAAGTTTATGAAAACATTATCCCCGTGATTTGTTTTTTTTACTTTTCCCTTTGGCTCAAAACAAATGGCCTCTTTTAATGTACTCTTAAAAGAAAAAATAGAAATTTTTTATATAAAAACCTCTTGTAACTTATATTTATCATCACAAATAATAAGAAATAAATTTTATGAGTAATGCATATTATCTTGAACAATGCAAAATATATACGCTACGATATATTAGCAATTTCAATAAAAAATATTTAGTTTGATTTTAACACTTGAACTATTGTAAATATGAAAAAACAATTCATTTATAATTATGTATTTTGTTTTTTTTTATTTTTTTTAAATTTTTATGATTAGCTAACTAAATAAGTTTGCTTGGAAAAAACAGTATACGAGTTTGAATCATGAAGACCGTTTTTATTTCTGTATTTAGCCCAAGCTCTAAAAATTTTGACCTGTGATATTGATGTGCTTTTATAGCTATAGAAAAATTTATGTTTATTTTTTTTGTTTTCATAACAAATTCTTGAATTTTAATGTTTACAGCTGAGGTTTAGAAAAACGGTGTATGGATAAAATCCATGTGGCAGGTGTTATCGTAATTAGCACACTCAAAATTTTTTGTGTGTGGCATATAAAAAATTTGCGTATATAGAAAAAAATTTATATTAAACTGAATGTGATAACTAAAAGATTATACCAATTTCTATCTATAGCTTGTTTAAATAAGATAGCTCAATATTTTTATAATTTAAATTATACTCAAAAGTTGAAGGTTAAGATTAGTACGGTATTACATTTATGATCTTTTTAACAGTTGATCAAATGTTTCAACTATTTTTTCAGCCTTTATATAAAATAAAGAATTTAATTAAAGTAAACAAGTCCGACAATTAACACTGTTGGATAACTTGATATTGCGCTGATTACTGAATTACAATTACTTCCATGCGCTTTTTGTTCGACAATAATTTGAAAAAGACTCACCTTCATTTTTAACATTGTGAATATGTTCACCTCTCAGTCTCCCGTTTAAACCTAGTTTTGCGCCCAACATTAGCGATTAATAGATAAACAATTACGCGCCCTAGGTAGAGCGGTATACTGATGTAGGTCACCAAAAGCACACACGAGTTGACCAGGTTTAAAATACACGACGCGAGTTTTTATTTAAATAAAGTCAAACTGTTTGAGCCAGGTATCGTTACTTAGCTATGATTTTCGCTAATGGGATACGTACTTTAGGCAGGCACGTTCCCTTTTAAAAAGGCATTGCCCTCCCCCGCCTTAATATAATTAAATAGCCCCCTCCCCCTTAAATATGTATTAATTTATCAAATAAAAATAATTATTCGTTTTTAACAAACCTATTAATCTAAAACTTTTAATTTATTACTCCATTGTTTGTTTGAAATTACATTTACAGATTTGTTCTGTTCAAATATAATACCTTTTTATGACAACAATTTATTTAATAACCCGATATTTCTGATTTTATTTTGTTTTCTTATCATAAGTTTGAGAACAATTTAAATTTTAATGATAAATTAAAAAATTGATTTTTTTAAAAATAGATTATTTTACCGTTAATATTTATTTAGAATCATTAGATTTCCTATATAAATTTGATTATCCTTTTTTATAGATATAAATAAATTAGAGCTCTTTTAAAGTAATAATGATAAAAATTTATTTAAAAAAATTAGTCGGCTCAGATAGCATTGGCAAACCATATGCCTTCGTCGCAGCAGGTGCGAGTTCAAATTCCACAATAGCTTTTTGAGAAAAATAGTAACAATAACTTTGTAGCTTATGAGTGGCCTGCTTAGGCAGTAGGCCCTGTGCCTTTAGTGAGAGCCTAAGCTCAAAACCTAGGTCAAGGGCGTGCCAGCAATACTGTTTAATCGTCGGTAAATGATGCTTTGCATGGATTTAAAGAGTCAAAGCCCTAACGATATGGCCACTTTAAATGGGGAAATATGAGAGAAACTCAAACCAAATATTTTTTATTTTTTTAAAAAAAATGACATAATGCGTTTCCTAATTTATTTAACATTTTTTTTATAAGTTCGTTATTTGGTCTACGTCAAGTTTTAAGGCCACATTTTTTTAAATAGGATTAACTTATAGGCTGGCAAAAAATCTGCGTAAAAGGGATTTGGTTCTTCTAGGACACCAAAAATCATTGACTTAAATACAACCTATAGCATAGTGTTAGATTAATACATATTCATAATCAGCTGATTATTAATTACAATTTTAAGACATGGTTGCAAATTTTTACTATGTTCGTGTTTTATTTAATTTTTTACCATATTAATTACTAATTTATTCATCTTCCAAATTAGCTTATGCAATATTTTTTCATGATAATCAATCTTATTGTACTATGCATCATTTCCTTCTATATCAATCAATATTCTTCAACAGTGTTTAATAAAAAAGAATTTTCGCAGTGAATTCCTCAATTTTAGTGAATGGTGAGGAAAGAAAAAAGTGAATATGAGGGAATTCACTTTTTAACGGGGGTGAAAAATATTCAAATGAAAAATTTTCATTTACAAAAAAATGAATATTGCTCATTTTAATAAAAAAGAACTCAGTTTTTTTATTTTTTGGTAACCCGGAATTTAGATAGTATTGATGAACCTCTTTTCTTTTTTTTTCAATATGGAATTTTTTCAAATGAGTCGGAGGGAGGTGCTCCGGGCAATTTTCGGTAAACTTAGTTTTTTTATATGGCCAAACTCATGTTTGTTATTTTTACATTTTATTATAATATTTAAAATTTTCATAAGTTTTTTAAAGAACCAAGCTCAAAATTATTAACTTTTTAATAATATTTCCTTAATTTGGTATTCTTGGGTTCTAAATGCCGTTTTAAATTAATTCACACTCAAAAGCAATTATACCCAAATTTGGCAGCAGTTCCCCGTGATATTCTTAAAGTTCAAACTGATAAAACAAATATGCAAAATTTTGCCTTAGGTAATTTTGGCTGCCAAAATTAGAAAACTTCAATGTATAAGCATTTGCATATTAACAAACTTTGTCAAACATTATAACGCAACCTATGCAAATTTTCGGTTGCCCAAGTCCGGCAAAATAAAACTGTCTAAGCTTATAAAACTAAATTCTTTATTTTATTAAATAAATTAAAATTTTTTTAATATGACTTAAATAAAACTTTAAATTCGGTTTTTAAAATAGTAAGATGCGGAATTTTATTTAATCCGTAGGAACGTTACTCGGTTAAATTTTGTAACAAATTAGAATATTTTATTTATTTTTAACTATTTATTTGGCCCAAATGGGTATTGCTAAGTTGCACAAATTACTCTTAACAATCATTTCTATTTTTATTAATAAGTTAAAGCGAATTCTTGCCAGAATGCCTAAATTTTGTTTTCAAAAAAGTCTGTTTAGCACATTGAATGATATTAAATTAAAAAAAAGTTGCAAAATTTTACTGGCTGCCAATATTAGGAAACCTCAATGTATAAGTATTTGCAAATTAACATCCATCCTTAAATATTTTAACGCATCCTACGCAAATATTTCCGTTTTTATTTAATTTGACGAGGTTGTCCAAGGTAAAATAAAAACTTGCTTAATCATACAAATCTGGCCCAGCTTATTAACTATTAGGTTAAGTATATAATAGCAATCCAATGAATATTTGTGGGCGGTCAAATTGAATGATTGACAGGGGCTTTATACACAAAACTATTGGAAAAAATGAGTTTTTATGCTCCTTGCAGCAATGTGAAATGTGACCAGGCCCGATTCTAGCTTTCTCCATTTGGGGTGGCAAAAAAACGCTTGGGGTGGCAGTAAAAAAAGACCACCTATAATTTAAGTAAGGCATAGCATCAAATTTATTTAAAGAAATTTTTATATTATTTTACTTACTATCTGAATTTATACAGATATTGTAGAATTGAAACTTCTGCTTATTGGATTTATAATAAGCTTCGTTCCACACTTGTCTGCGATATAGGCATTGCTAAAGAGATAAAATAAAATTTGTGTGGTCACGCAAGATAAATGATCTACTCATTATTAATTAACAATTTCCAATATAATTTTAATATTACTAAATTGAATATTATTGCGAAGTAAGTTTTTTTAAGGTACTGCCGGGATGACTCTTCCAATATTTGAGAATATTAAAGTCGTTTTCAGGAAACATAAACTTCAAAATCGCAGCTTATTTTTTAAACCGGTTGAGGTATAGTTACTAGGAACTCGTTTAATTTTCTAAGCAAAAATTCAGTTTCTTCATTTGCCGCTGGCAAAGAAGTCACAGCCTTACTTTCTGATGGACACACCCTGGAATAAATGGTCAGTATATGATCCGATCCTAATTTTAAATAAAAAATGAAAATTTATTATACTAAAAAAAATTACAAAAGAATAAATTGTAAAGGGAGTTAAATGCATATAGACCTTGAATTATCGCATATTTTTGCAATTATAGTAACAAGATTATATATTAAGACTTTTTTTAAATTTTAAAAGCCCAACATTAGCATCATGGCTTTTTTGTATCTATTAACATTAACAACGCAGAAATTCCAGATTTTTACCTTTCAATTGAGTTCACTTGGCTATTCAGCTTGTTCGGAGAAGCCATTTGAGCTCATTTGAGGAGAAAAACAAAATGCATTTTTTTGAGAATTATTCATTTTTAAAATTAGGAATTTTTTTTGAGGTGAGTTGCAAGAGAAAGAAATTTTTTTTTCATTTGAACTTTTTCAAATAAGGGGGGGGGGGGGGGTAAAAAATGGTAAAGAGTTGAGTTCAATATGGCTAATTTTGCCAAAAATTTTGAACTGTATCTCTTACAAATTATTAAACACTGTTCTTCAACTAAACATAAATGGAATTTCTCTAAAAAAGTTGGAACTGGTGCTTTCATGTTTTCCAAACATATCAAATTTGGCTTTACAAGTAACCATAAACATCTTTTAATATTTATTTCCTATAATCCAAAGTCATATATATCATTCATGTATAATATATTATTATTTTTCCTCCATGTATACCAAAATAATTTTTCTATTTAATGTAATAAATTATTATTAATTGAACATGGATATAATTGAGATACATGTTTTTTCCCGTGACCTATTGTCACGGCTAATTCTGCCGCTAAAGGCAAAAAAAACTATGTTTTACCACTTGAGTTTTTTTCCCCCCCCCCCCCCCCCCCCCCCCCCCCAAATTGAAAGCTAAAATCAGGTCAGATTTGAACGTTAACTGTTGTAAACAGTGTTTAATAATTTGTAAGAGTTACAGTTCAAAATTTTTGGCAAAATTAGCCATATTTTGAACTCAACTCTTTACCATTTTTTACCCCCCCCTTATTTAAAAAAATTTAAATGAAAAAAAAAAAATTCCTTTCTCTTGCAACTCACCTCAAAAAAATTCCTAATTTTAAAAATGAATAATCCTCAAAAAAATGCATTTTGTTTCTTTTCTCCTCAAATGAGCTCAAGTGGCTTCTCCGAACAAGCTGAATAGCCAAGTGAACTCAATTGAAAAGTAAAAACCTGGAATTTCTGCGTTGTTAATGTTAATAGATACAAAAAAGCCATGATGCTAATGTTGGGCTTTTTAAAGTTAAAAAAAGTCTTAATATATACTCTTGTTACTATATTTGCAAAAATATGCGATAATTCAAGGTCTATATGCATTTAACTCCCTTTACAATTTATTCTTTTGTAATTTTTTTTAGTATAATAAATTCTCATTTTTTTATTTAAAATTAGGATCATATACTGACCCAGGCACGATTCTAGACCCCTTTTGGGGGGGCACTGCCCCCCCCCCCCAAAAGTTTTTGGTTGCCCCCCCCAAAAATAATTGAATTTGCCCCCCCCCCCCCCCAAAAATACATAGTAATTTTATGTTTGCCCCCCCCCCAAAAAAATTGAATTTGCCCCCCCCCAAAAATACATAGTAATTTTATTTCTTCCACATAATATAATTAAATTTGCTCCGTCAAAAATATTTAAAAAATATTATCTTAAAAATATTTGCTTTTTTAAAAGTGTTTTTATTCATTAATACTTCTCATCCGCAAGAGAGATCAAATTAACAGAAATATATAGAAAAAATTGATTTTACAGAAAGCTTTATATTTGTGAAACCAATTCATAAATCTGATGCCTAAGAAATTTTCTCAGTTAACAACAATCTTTTGTTAGAATATAATCTAGAACCAAAGAACCTGATCGCACAATGCTACGATGGGGCGAACGTAATGCCCGGGAAAAAAATGGTGTTCAAGTATTTCTAAGCAAAATAGCTGGACACCAAGTCCCGTATATTCACTGCTTTAACCACCGATTGCATCTTGTTGTAAAAGATTGTCTTATTTTAGTGAAGGGAAAGATTTTTTTGATAATTTTTCTTCCCTTTATAAATTTTTTCAACATGATGCAATCAAGGTAGTTAGTGAATGCCGGACCATACCCCGGCTGTTGCCCCATTGGTGGTGTGGTCACTACCTGCCCATTGTTTTTTTTAAAAATTACACTGAAAAATTTTATACTCTTCTAAAAATTAAAAATAAAAAATTTTTTATATCTTCAGGTCACAGGGCCGAATCGGGGTTTTTTGACCATATTTATAATCATCTATTTATTTTTTTGTATTTAATTGAAAAATTATTTTATTTATTAAAAATAATTATAGATCAATTTCAATGCAGAACGATTTATATTTCTAAAACTTCTGATTTAATACACCATTGTTTGTTAGAAATTAAACAATTAATAAATAAAAATACATTTGAAGACTTATTCAAAAATTGTTTTGATATTAATATTTTTTTAAATGACAATAATTTATCTATGGATAAAAGAAAAACTAAACCTAAAGATTTTCCTGATTTTTATTTATTTTCTGCTCATAAGTTTGAAAATATTTTATAATAAAAGTAAAAAGTATTTATTTTAATATTATTGATTTATTTATATTTTGATAATAGATCTTTTACCGATAATAGTTGTTTAAAATCTTTAAATTCCCTTTATAAATTTGATTAACCTTTATTTTAGATATAAATAAATTAGAGCCTCTTTTAAAAATAAGTAATATTGATAAAAATTCATTATCTAAAGAAATTGACGTAGCCAAAAATTTTTTAATAAGAAACTTAATAATTACAAAGAATGTGTAACATATGATTTTTTTAAATTTTTATATGATTACAATGATGCGTTTTCTAATCTATTTAACATTTTTCATATAAGTTTGTTAATTGGCTCTTCAACGTCGAGTAGTGAGGCCACATTTTCTTCTTTAAGAAGGATAATAACGGCTGACAAGTAGTGACCTGCTTAAAGGTGATTTGGTTCTTTTAGAACACGAAAAATCATTAACTAGGGGCGTTGAATTTTGATGAATATTGTAATATAATTAATATCCTCTAAAATAAAATAGTTTGATCAATACAATACACTGCTCATAATCAGCTAATTACACAGGTCGACAAAAAATGGCGACCAATTTTAAACATATATATTTTGAAAGAGTTTTTTGAGCACATTCCAAATATCTTTTCCGTTTTTTTTGAATAGGTCTAATTTTTTACCTAGATGGGTTTAAAAGTACCAAAAACCTCAATATGTCCTATATTTATAGGCACTTTTCGTGCCTTTAAAATAAAAATAAATAATGGAAAAATATATTTTACTATTGAAAAACTCTTATATTGTTATATAACTTTTTTAGAATTTACTTATCTCATTTACTTTTTTAAATATTTGATTTTAAAAAACTCAAAATTTCCAAAAAATACGCGCCTGAAAGTCTGTGCTTCAAAATCATAAAAAATTAAAAAATCATTCAGAAGAGTACAAATAACATTTGAGATATGTAATAAATAAATACGATTTAAGCCAAATAAGTATTATATTTTTCATAAATGATAGAAGATAATGAAATATAAGCACATATAAAGTGAAAATACTACCCAAGCAACCTTTTTTGTTTATATTTAACATATCTTACTACACTACATCGAGATATGTAAGTAAGTGAAGGGTTGGCAGATGATGCCAGTATAAGTAGCAGCACGCACTAAAATCTCTAAGAATTTAGTAGCCCCTTTTTTAATATATAAAATTTTGAAGCACAGACTTTCAGACGCGTATTTTTTGGGAATTTTGAGTTTTTTAAAATCAAATATTTAAAAAAGTAAATGAAATAAGTAAATTCTAAAAAAGTTATATAATAATATAAGAGTTTTTCAATAGTAAAATATATTTTTCTATTATTTATTTTTATTTTGAAGGCACGAAAAGTGCCTATAAATATAGGACATATTGAGGTTTTTGGTACTTTTAAACCCATCTAGGTAAAAAATTAGACCTATTCAAAAAAAACGGAAAAGATATTCGGAATGTACTCAAAAAACACTATCAAAATATATATGTTTATAATTGGTCGCCGACATAAAGTTGTTATTTGTCGACCAGTGTTATTGCTTACTATTTTAACATGGTTGCATATGCGCATTTAACGTTTATGTTCATGTTTTATTTAATTTTTTACCCTAATATTAATAACTAGTTTATATAACCAGTGTTTTTTCATATATATTCTTCCAAATTAGCATACTTATACATTTTGTTTTCATGATAATCAATCTTATTTCACTTTTCATTTTATAAAATCCAAAGTTTTATATAATTCATTTTTATCATTTATATATATCATATTTTTAATTTTCATGCGCAACGATACTAAATGATAAAATTATACTTACAATTAATTCAAATCTCATATCTTTTTAAGCAATTGATTTCAGTGAAAACAATTAATTTTAATTCACAATCAATTTATAAGCTCATTTTTTTTAATTTAAGAATATAATAAATTACTATTAATTTGTTAAAAAATTTTGAACATGGATTCTATTGTTGTACATGTATATTTTTTGCCGTGACCGAAGGTCACGGCCAATTTTGCCGCCGAAGGCGGCAAAAAATTTTTTTCTGCCCCCCCACGAGTTTTTTTTGCCCCCCTAAAAGGGAAAAGCTAGAATCGGGCCTGTACTGACCATTTATCCCAGGGTGTGTCCATCAGAAAGTAAGGCTGTGACTTCTTTGCCACCGGCAAATTAAGAAGCAGAATTTTTGCTTAGAAAATTTAAACGAGTTTCTAGTAACTATACCTCAACCGGTTTAAAAAAAAGCTGCGATTGGAGTTTGCGTTCCCTGAAAACGACTTTAATATGCTCAAATATTGAAAGAGTCATCCCGACAGGACCTTAAAAAAACTTACTTTCGCAATATATTGTAATATTCAATTTAGTAATAAAAAAATTATATTGGAAATTGTTAATTAATTATATGAATAGATCATTTATCTTGCGTGACCACACAAAATTTATTTTATCTCTTTGCAAGGCCTATATCGCAGACAAGTGTGGAACGAAGCTTATTATAAATCCAATAAGCAGAAGTTTCAATTATACAATATCTATATAAATTCAGATAGTAAGTAAAATAATATAAAAATTTTTTAAATCCTAAATTTAATGCATAAAATATGCTATTTTACTTAAATTTTAGGTGGTCCTTTTTTTACTGCCACCCCAAGCGTTTTTTTGCCACCCCAAATGGAGAAAGCTAGAATCGGGCCTGGTCACATTTAACATTGCTGCAAGGAGCCTAAAAACTCATTTTTTCCAATAGTTTTGTGTATAAAGCCCCTGTCAATCATTCAATTTGACCGCCCACAAATATTCATTGGATAATATGCAAATGCTTATACATTGAAGTTTTCTAATTTTGGCAGCCAAAATTACCTGAGGCAAAATTTTGCATATTTGTTTTTTCAGAGAACTTTAAGATTATCAAGGGGAAGAACTGCTGCCAAATTTGGGTATATTTGCTTTTGAGTGTGAATTAATTAAAAACGGGATTTACTACCCAAGAATACCAAATTAAGGAAATATTATTAAAAAGTTAATAAATTTAAGCTTGGTTCTTTAAAAAACTTATGAAAATTTTGATTATTATAATAAAATGTAAAAATAACAAACATGAGTTTGGCCATATAAAAAAACTAAGTTTTCCAAAAATTGCCCGGAGTACCTCACTCCGACTCATTTGAAAAAATTCCATATTGAAAAAAAAAGAAAAGAGGTTCATCAATACTATCTAAACTCCGTTTTACCAAAAAATAAAAAAACTGAGTTCTTTTTTATTAAAATGAGGAATATTCATTTTTTTGTAAATGAAAATTTTTCATTTAAATATTTTTCACCCCCGTGAAAAAGCGAATTCCCTCATGTTCACTTTTTTCTTTCCTCACCATTCACTAGAATTGAGGGAATTACTGCGGCTGAATTCTTTTTTATTAAACACTGGTTGTAAATATGCCAAAAAATTTAAATTTAATTTTGTTTAAAATCTTTTTTGGTTGCTTTCGCATTATTTTTACTTTGATTAAAAAACGGTAAACGAATTTGAAAATTCCTAAGATGGCAGGTCAAATTTTTGGTTATACTTTGCCAAATACCTAGATAAATCATTGCTCAATTTTTTCGCCTTCCTAATGTATACTAACGTAAACGTTTAATAGTTTTTACTCCCAGGAAATTCAATGTTGATAAAAAATTTTTTGATATTGAACGAGAAGTTAATGTGATTACGGCCTTCTTTGTAACTTTCATTACGGTATCTGCATAAAAATTGTGACCGAATACTACGATTAAAAATGAATGTCCTTACAAGACTTAGATTTATTGAATACCGGTAACTTAGATAAAATGCAAAGCCCCAGCGTATAACTGATGAACGCCTACGCAGGAAAACCTTTAGATACAATATTTGAAAATTGACAAAAACTACCTTGATTGTTTCATTACTGTTTGATTGCTGCCATGATTTTTCAATTTTTCATTTCATTTTGTCTGTCCAACATTCAAAGGCATTTATAATACACATTTGATTAATATTTTTTTAATTTATTCTAAAAACCAATTCGCATTTTATAGAAAATCTTTTTATTTCACCTAATCTATTTTTATCCCGAATTGGCAATAACCACAGCCCTATCAATATAAAAGTGTTAACAAACCCTTATCTGGACAACCTTAAAAAATAGTAAGAGCTTTTAACCTTAAGTGTATTTTTAAGAAATAAGGAAATCAGATCGAACTATTTACTTGTTTTAATACCATTAAGCTCTTATTTTTATTTTAATTGTTGGCGTTTTTGTTGATCTACCGAAACATATTTCTGGAAATAATCCTATTTTGGTCGTTGATAATTTTGAAAGTTTAAAATAATTATTGAAAAAAGTTTAATTTTAAAATCTAATGCTTTTACATGGTCACTAAAATAACAAGAATTTGCTTGAAATAACTATATCTCGGGTTTGGTTTTTTTCCAAATGCCTCTGATTATTTTTATACTGCGTCCAAGTTTAAAAAATATCCACAATTTTAACCTATAATTCAAAATATTATTATCATATTTAAATTTCTTATAAAGTCATATATAAAAATATATTTGTATTTTATTTTTATAACTTATTTTTTTTTACATTTTTTTAATATTTACAATGTTTTAGACTAGGTAAGTTTGTTCAAAAAAATGGTAAAAGTTTCCTAATTAAAAGTTATACTTCTATGTTTAGCTCATAAATCAAAAAATTTGTTGACCGGTCATCAATTATATTAAAAAAATGTAAAATTTTATGGATGGCTGTGCCACATTGTCTGTACAAGAGCGTCATAAAAATGTGTTTAAAATTGTAGTTTGCTAAATTATATTTCATTATTAAGAATAACTTTTCACGATAAAAATTAAAATGCTTATTTTAAATATTAGACCTTATTTTTTAAGCAATTAACTATTTTTAAAGGCATTTACATTTGTTTTACCATGTGAATATGTGTATATATCTACCAACATCAAAAGTGCGGTTTATTTACCATATATTGTAATTTACGGACCACTAAATTATATTATTTATAATTTATTCGAAATATATATTAAATTTAATAAATAGAATAAAATGATTTGATAATTCTTTGCAATTCTGAGGTCAAACTAAATCTTAAATTGATTGCAAAGGACCGAAATTTTTTTGTAAATAAATTTGTCAGTAAATGGACTTAATATAAACTAAAACTTCACACGTGTCGGCTCAGTTAGTTCAGTGGCACTGTCTAAGACGCAGGAGGTTGCGAGTTTGAATTCGTGCAGTAACCACTTTCCTCTGACTGGCCTACTTAGCCAGTAGGTACTAAACTATATGTTTAAAAGTCAGAGCCTAGGCTAAAACCTAGGTCGCAGGTGTGCGAGCAATTTTTACTATTTAACCCATCGGCAATATTTTTGCTCGGGTTAATAGAGTCAAAGCCGTAATAGGTATGGACCCTAAATGGTGAAAGGTATGCAATTTATTTATATAAACTCCACACTCGACCACATGATTGTGATACAATGAGAAGGTTTAAATCGTGATTTTTTTTTGAAATATATGTAACTAACTGTTTGAACATAGAGGCAATAGTCAATTTTGCCAAGACAAGATACATAGATAGGTGTAATTATATTTATTTCTGTCTCCCTAAAACAACTGTTGTTAAATTTAATAAACGCTCTCTTGCAATCAAAACAACCTGCCGGCCGCTTAAAATCCTTAAATTAAATCGTTCCTTAATTCATATGCGCTTCGGACAAGGTATTGTCACTTAATTTTCTCTAATAAGTGTTTATTTGTTACATCCTTTTATCTTATATGTAACTTGTTAACTATCATTCATTGTTTTCATATAAAAACGCGGATATTTGATAAATATTTATTTAATAAATAATTAATGATCCTGCTTATAGGTACAAAACATCAATTTTTTGTATTTTTTCATCTACCTATGTATATTTTATCAGATATTATATACTGTAGTTTAGCAAGGGAAGAAATGACATGAAAGTTTGCCCAAAAGCATACCTTTAAAAAGTAACATTAGGTAATAAACTTATAAGAAATTTGTTATATAAAAGGTTCTATAAGGGAAACATTAAAGTTTTCCATAAACTCCGTGAAAAATTGCTATATAAGAATAAGTTGAAAATTTTTGCATTGTAGAAAATTTTTTTTTCTCCCACACATAATACGTTTAAATTGCATTTATATTGAGTTTGTGAATCTTAAAATCTTGCTAAGTTAAGGTTAAAAAATATGCACGATAAGGTTATTCAAAAAAAAATTTCTATGCAATTGAGGAAAGATTTTTTTAAAAATTCTGAAAGAGAATAAAAAAGTTAAAAAATGAGTAGGGGAGAGCGGGGCGAGGTGGCGAATGGGGCGAAGTGATTTTTTTAAATATTTTGGGCACTGCAAAATTAAATTGGTTGAAATTGGGTTTGTATTTTTTTCCCAGCATCTCTTTCAAATTTTTTTAATTATTTTTTTTCAACTTTTAATAATTTAATTTTTGATTTATTATTTTTGTGGGCAATGACTACTTTAATATTCAATAATATGAAAAAATATATAGGCCTAGTATGTTGCGCAATGATGTTCATTGTGCTAAGTAATTATAATTTTATATTATAATTTTTTTGAAAATATTTTAAAAATTAAAATTTGTACACTAGGTAGTGGATCCAGAACTATGTGGTAAACTATGTTTCTATATGTTACGGCCGCAATAATTTTTATATAACTTCAAACATATGACGTTAATAAACCATTTATGACATTCAAAATTTTTCTGTATAATGGCCCTTTATCCGATGTATTATTTTTCGTTTACGACTTTGCTATTTTTGTTGCTGTAAATTTAACGGTTTGATGAATTTTAAGAAACCGATAATTAGATAGGATATATCGTTTTAAGAATCAATTAATTTTAAATTAACGCATTCATATTCTTAAATCTTAGTCTATAATTATTAAAATAGGATAAAATCATAAGCTTGTTTTTTACATTATCGCCAAAAATATAAATAATTATTAAATTTAGAAATATGTTTGTATTGAATGAGATTTCTTGTAAATGAAATAAAATAGTAGCAGGTAAAAACTATCTCAATCTACAATCAAAATTGTTAGGTAATACAGCATGCACCAATATACTTAGGCGATACGGTTTTATATATAAAAATATTTAAAGTTTTTAGCAATTAAGCTGTAAAAAAAATTATAAAATTTTAAGTTTTTTAATTTTTGTTTTTTTGAAACTTTTTTTGACTTTTTTTTTAATTTTTTTTATAGTTGGCTTAAAATCAATTAAAAAAATTTGTTATCAAAAAAGATTTAGCTTGTAAGAAAATTTTTTTTGACCATATTTTCAAAATCTGCGGGTCTAGTCGGGCCTAAAATTCATAAACCCAATCACATGCAGGTTCAACTAGGGCTAAAAAAAGGTGTCGGGCTAGTAGGGGCGGATCAGGGCTTTGTACTATATTATCTAATGCTAGCTTTAGCCAAACCTACCTAACATAACTACACAGATCAACAAATAAGAGATACAAGCTAACTACGAAAATCAAACCTGCCATCTTAGGAATTTTAAAATCCGTTTACTGTTATTTTAATCTAACTTAGATTAGCTATAAACATTAATTTTAGAAAAAATGCCAAAAAAGCAGCAAAAAGATGCAGAAACAAAAATAATTTTTTTTGCATATTTACAATAGCTATTAAATAAAAACTTCAAATAAAACTTTTATTAAAAACCCATACTATATCGTATCGTATTTAACTTTCAACGCGAAATATTTTTTATTATCTGTCTTAGTTAATTTTGTTCTAATTTTACCCCGCGCTAAAACGTACAGTAATAAATTATAGTTAATAAAGTTTATGATTCATTATCTAAGTTAAATGGTAAAATTTGTTCGCTTTTACGACTTTATAATTTACAACTTGGCGTGAAAGCTTTCCTTTAATATAAGTTTGATTTATGTCAAAAGGTTTACAATAAGAAAAATATTCCTTGCCAAGAACTAAAATATATACAATAATCAGCTAATTCCCCAATAATAAATTCATTATTCATTACTTTACATTCTTTATAATCAAAAAAACACAATACGATATAAAATCATATATACCAATTTATTATCTAAATGCTGGTGTGAGAGCTTGATATGCAAAAAAATTTTATCTCATAATTTGAGATAATAAATATTAGTTACAAGAGATTTTTATAATAGGCCAACATGGGGATAAATTCTTTTGTTACCACACGGTTGTGCTATTGATATTTGTTGACCTGTGCTATAACGATGTTTTCATGTAAGGGCCTATAAAAAAAATTTGTCACCTTATAGTTATTTGTTTCGTACAGATTCAACAAGTCTACCGTGTTAAAGTAATAAACAAAAAACGAATGTATCCTAGTTTGTTTTATGTTTCTATTATTAAGTTTAGCAGCACTGAGCCGGATATTGATAGAGAGACCGACAACAATCCCATAATTTTTACGCTAACTTTTACAAAATTTAAAATAAAGTATTTCTCTGCCTATTAATTTTCAGCTTTTTCAACTCTAAGTATTAATGCGTCGCAAAATAGAATTAGATATGCCCTTAAGAGTATCCCAAATTAATGGTTGTATTTACACTAATAGATGGTTGTGGTTATATTAGGGGTTTATATCCTATTCCACCTTTGTTATCTTTGTATTATGCTTCAGGCTTAACACTGAAACAATATACATTTAAAGCACATAATTTTATAATAAGATTTCTTTGAGCTCAATTTTTCAACATACCCAAATGCTGCAGTTAAAATGAAAAAGGCAAATTCAAACATTAATAATTCTAAGCTTTGAGGACTATTTCCGTTTTGAATGTTAAGAAGGAAACCCTTATATTTTTTGAAATAAATGAAGAGCAATAGGTCAAATAAATTGAATAAAATTGATTTAATTTAAACGCGCTTTATAAATTGAGATAATAAAATTGGCTTTGGTCTGGGAGTGTGAATGACAGGGCTTGAAAAAACAAATGGGCTTTTTAAGTTTTTTACCTGCTTAAAGAAAAGAGGACATACTAATGACCGGCATTTTTTTTTATTTAATTTAAGCTTTGTATTGCTTTCTTTACAGTAGGTTTATTTTCTAAGGTTGAGGTTTTTAAATATGCCCTTTGACTGTTTTGATAATAGATTTTATTGGTTTTTGGTCGGTTGAAAATTGCATAATTTCCTCGATATTTAATGTTCGAATCACAAAACTTTTTCATTTAAAAATTATTTACACCTAAAACTCCTACAAATAAGCACCATTTATTTTTACCGAAATAAATTTGTTAATCTTATAAATACAAAAAATTAATCAATCAGTTTGGAGGTTTTAAACTATAATTGGTAAAATTTATTTTAATATGAATGATAATTAGGTTATCACATATAACTAAAAAATTCATATTAAAAAAAAATACCGGATAGGTTGAAGGTACTTAAATCAAAGAGAATGAAAACCCCCCCCCCCCCCCCCCCCCCTCCCGGCCCGATAACAACTTGCCCATTAAAGCCGGGCTCAGCCATGAAAACGGTTCGGGCCGACTTTTATTTTGTCAAATTTAACTATTTTTAGTAAGAAAAATTGATACTCTTTTATCGATAATTTCGCAATTAATTCATAGCTGCGGTATAAAATTTCCGGATCGTATTTATATATTTGGGGTCGGGCCTAAAATAACCAGCTTAACTTAAAAAGTATGTCGGATGGTCCAGGGCGTAATATCACAAACCGGTTTAAATAGAATAAAATAACTTATGGCAGCATTTATTAATGATTTAGACCAAATAATCCTTTAAGATCATGTTTGGTCAGACATGTAAGTTAATTTAAATAAAGCCCGACCAGTTTATTTTAAATATGATAGGCTGCCCCCACGCATAGATTTTCTAAATATTTGAATACTTTCCTTACGAATAAGGATTAAACATACCCTTTGTGCGGTCAAAAAAAATTCCCTAAAGTTTCAGAATTTTAATACTTAAGATTTTTAAAAAATTATATAAAAAATAAGCTTTTCGGGGCATTTTTTAGAGCTTTTTTTCTAGTTTTTTATTGTCCATTTGCTTTGTGTGGGTTTTTTTTAAATCTTATTTAGCCGTTTATGTAGCTCTCTTTCTTTCTTCAAGTTTTGGGAAAAAAATGAGGCAAATTTTTATGGCTAACTGTTTTCCCAGTTCTGGCTTACATCATTTCCATTTACGCCAAAAATAAGTGAATTTGTTGATTACTCGGGTAGCCTATGGATAAAAAATTTGAATGGTTCTAATTTTAAAAATATATTGGTTCTCCATCATAATAAGTAGGAGGAAAGATTGGCTCAAGTTTTACTCCTCCCATAAGTAAATATTTAATATTCAAAATATGAAATCACAAAGACAAGTTTTAAAGTTGTGCATAGATATAGTGCTCTAAGGAAATTGACTTGACTTATTGTTTGTGGTAGCTTTTAAAACCACTATATACTGTTAGATATTGTTCAAAATATAATAACGTAAATATTATAATGTGAAGCCATGACGTTTATCTAAGCTTAATATTAAAACAATAACTAAATTTTAAGACTTATCAGCTTATCACTAATCAAAGAAATTAAAGCGGTTTTATTTGCTAATTTCCAGTGTTTAATAAAAAAGAATTCAGCCGCACAGAATTCTTTATAGGAGAGGAAAAAGTGAGTATGAGTGATTTCATTTTTTTCGGGGGTGAAAAATATTCAAATAAAAATTTTTCATTTATAAAAATATGAATTCTCCTCTTTTTAATAAAATTGTCAACTTTTTAATAATAATTAGTTATTACCTCAATTTAGTTTCTTGGGGATTAAATGCCTTATTCAATTCACACTCAAAAGTAATTTAACCGAAAATTTAATAACCATTCACTTATTCAGAAAAATAAATTATGAGTTTACTTTTTTTACATTCCATTTATTTAAATCTGATTTGGCAGCAGTTACACTGATAATAAAAATTTGCAAAATTTTGCCTTAAGTAAATTTGTTGTCAAAATTAGGAAATCTTAATGTATAAGCATTTGCAAATTAACATCCATTCAAAAGCTTAACAATCGTTTTTAGATTAATTTGAGGTTCCCCAAGTTTCTTCAAATTCGGTTAATAAAACAGTTAAAAATATATTTATTTTATTTCGTAGGAACATTACTTAGCCAAAATTTGTAACCAATTAGAAAATTTTATTTACTTTTTTTTTCATTGTTAGCTTTTTACCATTGAGGCAGTGAGCTCTTTCAATTTAAGTCTCCATTTGTTTCTATCTCTACACTCATTTCTATTTAAATTGTGACATCTCATGTTAGCGTCTACTCTTTGAGACCAGGTGAGTTTAGGTCTGCCCCTTTTATTTTTGCCTTGCACTTCAATTGCATTTACCAGATTGCTTAGATACCCGTCTTTTTGCCTCATAACGTGTCCAAACCATCGGAGTCTGTTGATTTCGACTTTATTTTGTATGGGTGTTATGTGTAAACTTCCAAGTATATGATCGTTGCGGATCTTGTCTTTGCGAGTCACCCCGAGAAACATCCGTTGCATGCGCATTTCCATCGTTTGTAGTATTCTTTCATCGCTTTTCCTTAACGCTGTTGTTTCTAAGCCGTATGTTATTGCCGGTTGTACTATGCTTGAGTAAGCCTTGCCCTTAACTTTTATTGGTATTTTTTGTCGAACAGGACACCTGTCAACGATCTCCATTTTAGCCACCCAACTTGAAGTTTGTTCCTAACTTCTTGCTCGACGTTTTCATCGGATTGTAGGTAAGCACCTAGGTAGGTTGCTGTTGGCTTTGATTTGAGAGACCAGTCATCGTTAATTACCAGTTGTTCACCTTCTGAGCCTCCGAAAACTATCAATTCAGTTTTGTCTTTGTTAATTTTTAGGCCTAGCTTTTCAATCGCTTTTATCCAATTATTCAGACTTTCACACATCTCCTGCGGGTTTTCAGCCATTAGTAGAATGACGTCAGCGTACAGTATGTGCCACGGTGGATTTGTGGCAACGCTCTTTGAGATCACGTCCATCACCGCGATGAATAGTAGGGGACTTAGGGCCGAACCTTGGTGCACACCTTCATTAATTGTAAATCCTTTCGATGTTCCTGACGAACTCCTTCCATACGTCAAATTTCTTTCATACATACTCTGAACCAACTTGATATACATCTCAGGAACATTCTTTCTCCTCAAAGCCCACCATACTACTGATCTTGGAATTTTGTCTTTTTCCAAATCAACCAATGTTCAGTAGAGCTTTTTATTCTTTCTCGTGAAACGTTCTGCCATGTTGCGCACGGCATGAATCGCGTCAATTGTGGATGACCTTCCTTTCATGAACCCGCATTGCTCAATACCTATATCGATTACGTCTCTTAATCTGGCCTCTATGACTTTCGAAAAGTTTGAAAGTATGTGACATTAGTTTGATGCCTCTGTAATTGTGGCAGTCAAATGCGTCGCCTTTATTTTTGAAGATTGGAATAATGTAGCTTTCTTGCCAATTCGGAGGTATTTTCTGATATGTTAATATCGAATTGAATAAAGTCGTTAACGCCGAAATTCCCTCATCTCCTAAAGATTTCCAGCACTCAATGGGTATGTTGTCGGGACCTGTCGCTTTCCCGTTTGAACACTTTTTGAGCTGAAGGCTGACTTCTGATTTTGAAATTGGTGGTATTAGGTTACAATTTGGGGGTATCTCCTCGAGCTCAATTCTATTTGTGTCGCTGTTCAGTAATTCATTAAAGTATTCTTTCCAACGCTCCATTACCTTTGTTTAATCTACGAGAAGCTTGCCTAAATTGTTTTTGATAAACTTTACGTTTCCGTCACAATCTCTTGACTGTCTTTCACGTTGCTTTGCCATCTTAAATACCAAATTCCCACTTTTGGTGGCCATCTCCTTGTATGCTTGTTCATATACTTTCTTTTTCGCTTCTCGTACGACATTTCTCACAACTTTGAATTGTTCTTTGTAATCAAGCTTGTCGTTGGTCAGTTGACTCTTTTTCCATCGTTTGAGCAGCTTTTTCTTTTCTGATATTTCCCTTTCAACTCTTTCATTCCACCACCATGTAATTCTTCTCTTATCACGCCCACCTTTTGTAGTTCCAAGTATTTCTTTCCCAGCCGCTTTGAGTTTTGAAGATAACTCGCACCAGAACTGCGTAGGATTTGGTATGATTTCGCAATTGTATTCGCTGTCAAGGTTGCAGGTGATTGCGAAGGCTTCGTTTCTCTCCTTGAGCTTTGACCATTTGATTTGGGGAAGAAATTCTGTTTTGCTATGTTTCTGGCGCTGAAACGTGTCCATCACCAGGAGCTGTGTCTGCGCAGATATGGTTTCTGGGATGATTTTGCAATCTTTGATTCGTTTAAGTTGTCGTCTCGAAACTAGCATAAAGTCTATTTGAGATTGATTGGAACCACTTTGGTAGGTAATGAGATGGGATCTTCTTTTGCTGAAGAAGGTGTTGGCAATGGCCATGTCGAAAGCTTGGGCGAATCTTAGCAAGTGCCCTCCGTCATCATTGATCACTCCATAACCTTTGCCTCCGTGAACTCTTTCGTACCCCACATTTTCTTCTCCTACATGCGCATTAAAATCTCCTCCAATCATTGTCAGTTCCTCGCTTGGTATGTCCATCAGAACTGCTTCTAGTATTACACGAAATCTTCCTTTTCTTAGTTCGTAAGATTTGTTTGGGGTGCATACACCGAGATAACGTTGGTGACTTTGCCTTCAATAACCAGTTTGATTGCTATGATTCGCTCGGAAGCTCTGTTAACTTTAACGACTGTTGGAATTAGTTCTTGCGCTAGTATTATCCAAACTCCGTTGCGATGGTTTTCCTTTCCATTGTAGAACATCTTGTATCCTAAGCCCATCATCAACGCCTTTGAGCCTTTCATCTTGGTTTCTTGCACACTCATCAAATCAATCCGCCTTTTAGCTAGCATGTCCGCCACTTCTGCCATCTTTCCCTTCATAGTTCCCACGTTTAAAATTGCAAATCTAATGGTTTTTTGTTTTGCTTTGACCCTAATGTTTCTTCTCACTTGATGCGGGCCAGATACACCAAGCGCGTCGAATACAGGGGACGCCTTAACGTTTGGTTTTTCATTTTGTTTGGTTGTGTTCATTTTGTTTTTGTTCAGAGTTTTCGGGATTTTCACACCCGCCTTCTGAGGGCTGACAGTGACCCAGATTTGACTCTGGACTCCCTAGGCATCATCGTTTAGGGCCTACTGCCTTGTAGGTCACCAGTAGTCATGTGGCTGCTCTCTTGCTAAAACTTTCTCCTGAAAATAAAATCTGCCTTCGCCGGGATTCGAATCCCGAACCTTCTAGGCTTATTCAGGCTACAACCAAGCGCTCTGCCACTACACTATAGGCCGATATAGAAAATTTTATTTACTATTAACTATAAATTTGTTTGGTTTAAATGGGATTTGATAGGTTACACAAAATACTTTTAGCAATCTTTTTTATTTTTTATTAATAAGTTAAAGTGAATTTACACATTTTTGTCTAAAAAATTATCTTTCAGCGGGTAAAATTTTTTTACCTATCAGGTAAAAAAGTTTTTACAGAAAAAATAAAAAAGGTAACTCCTACTTTTTAGCCGTGTTTTTTGTTGGGATATAGAAAGGTATAATATTAGTTTGTTTTAAATTATATACATAATTAAAATTTTTTTTTCATAAATGGAAATGATTAGATTAGGCTCTAATAAAAGTAAAAAAAAACAAAAAAGACTCATAGACCTAAATTGCATATTTACAACATCTAAATTAATCTCAAATTTCAAATAATCTTTTTAGTAGAAACCGATAATATATCGTGTCGTACGCAAAATATGTTGTATTATCTAAATGTTGATATAAGAGCTTGATAAATCAATAAAATTTTTTTCTGATGATAAATATAATTAACCAGGAATTTTTATATAAGGGCACGTGCAAATTGAGCTTTTATTTTAGTAAAATTTTTAAAATTCTGAAATTTTTAAAATATTTATTTCAAAATTTTTTAATAAATTTTTTATTTCAGAAAAAGCATTTTATGTGCATAAACTAAATTTGGCAAATTTTAAAAAATTTACGTTTTATTTCAAAATAAAATTTCTCTTAAAAACTCACTTTGCACGCCCTAAAAAAAAATTTTTAAATTTCCCTTTTTCGTATATAATCTCTCAATTTGGTCAAAAAAGGCCATTTTACCTTGAAGGACCCATCTAAGGACACATGGGGGAAGAAAAAAAACTAAAAAAACGGATAATATGATTAAAAGCATTAATGGGAATGCATTCTTTTATGTTTTCATCTTATTTTTTATGCCATTGATATTCATTGACCTGTGTTATATTAACATTGTTAATTTTCATTTTTTATTTCAATGCTTTAATGCTGTTTTTAAATAAGCATCTCATTAAATAAATTATAAAAATAGCTAAAGCCTACTTCGTGTTTGTATAGGGTGCGGTTTACTTTTAAGTATTAGTTCTCACAGAGTGTGTGCAACATGTATGGTAAAAATGTAAAAATCATAAATATTTTTATTAAAAATTTATAATTTTATTATCTTTTAAATGAAATGATCTTAATAATTAAACAACACGGTGAGTGTTAGAGCATCAAAACATGATTTCTTGTTTGTTATTTTAACCGAATTTGCGTCCAGGACCACCTTGGCTATATATATAAAGTAAAAACCCGTAGTTATTATACCATGGATTATTTTTTTTAATAATTATAAAAAAAATATGATTTAAGGTTCCTTTGTGTCTAAAACAGGGCTGGGAAAAAGAATAAATGGGCTTTTTTTTAACAAGTTTTTGAGTTTTTTCCCCAAAGGCCCACAAACTCGTGGGCATGACAAAAGAAAAAGTGCCCCTTTTCTTAAAAAAAAACTCCTAGGAGCATTAAAAAAAATTAACCCACCCATCATTAAAAAAAATCTAAATTTTTAGAAATTATTATAAAGAAAATAAAAAATCGGCTTTTTGGGGCTTTTTTTAAGAGCCACTTTTTTGGGAGTTTTTTTCCCCTTTTCTTAGTAACGGCTTTTTTTGAATTCTTATTTTGGTCCTTTATTTGTAGCTCTGTTTTTTTATGTTTTGGGGGAAAAAATGAGCCAAAGTTTTTTGGCTCATTGTTTTCCCAGAACTAGTCTAAAAAGCACAACATTGTTGATAAAACGCGTTTATTTTTGACGTTGACTCAGAGGCAAACATTGACTAGGAGGTTACGAGTTCGACTCCTTGCACAGCCTTTCCTATAAATACATGTGCACAAACATTGTGAAGCTACTGAGTAGCCTGCTTAAGCAGAAGGGCCTTGCCTGAAGTGAGAGCCTAGGTCAAAACTAAATCGCTGGTGTACGAGCAAATTTTAATAATTAATTCGTCGGCTTAATTGCTTTGCTCGGGTTAAAAGAAGTTCTAATCGGGTATGGCGCCCCTGGCGAAGGTATAAGGAGAACCTCTAATCTTTTTGGTTGCAGTTTATTTTAAGTAATTCAACAAGCTATACTTGTTTTTTTTAGCATTCACATCTATTTGCATAGCTATATGGGTATTATAAATTTAGCCGGTTTTTCTGTTGTGTTTTTAAAAAGGAATATAAAAACTTGTGGTTCATCGTAACTTAATTGCCATTGATTGAAAAGGGGCTTTGATAAATAATCCATTGATTTTAATTTTACGCAAAAGGTAAATATTATAAGACACGGCCATGCCTCCTCTATTTTATGTTAATGCAATAATAATGTGATTTATGCACTTTCAAATAAATATATGGATATTTGATTGAAAGACCAAATAATAATTTTATTTAAATGCTATAATCCTAAAATTTAATATCAAAATATCTATTATAGGTTTTTTGTTGTTCTAGGCAATGATTGCTTATAAAACTCTAAAATGTCAACTAATTAGTGATTGCTTGCAAATAGCGATTTCGCTTTATAATTTTGAATTTATATTTCGTGATGTTCAACCTGATATCTTGATTTAGTTTTTTTAGACTTTTTATATATATTTTTAGAATCTATCTAAAATAGATATACAAAAACTTTACTGGAATCCAAACCAATTTTTAAACGTAATTTTTTTAAATAATAAACAGAGGTGGGCTCGTCAACTCCTGTAACTATTTCACTTTTCTAAACATTGGTATTTATTTTTGGTATGACTAACATATATAAAAGCAACAAAACTTTTAAAGTAAAAATAATTATTGACGCATTTTCCAAATACTAAAGTTCTAATCAGCGTCTGCAAATCAATCTATGTTAAAAGCGGCCTATATAATTGCAGACCCACATGCCTTTTTATCTTAAATATTTTCTCTTTATTTGACCAGCCCCAAATAATGGCTCAGATAATAAAACTGACTGATTTTTGATCTCGAAGGTCCTTAATACAAAATCAAAAAAAAATCATAATCAACTATAACTTCAATTTATTTATTTAAAAGATATATTTTAATCATGATGCAACATCCACATTTAGAATATTTTGCCCAACTTATATAAAACCATATTTTTGCGAATTTAGCTGTTTTTAATGTACATTTTTTAATATTTTTTATTTTACAATCTCATTTCTTTTTATTACATTTTCGCATGTTTGGCCTATTTTAGAAAACAGTAAAAGGATGCGAAATTTTAACATAATAAATATGATTTTTTTTTACAAATTTGCTTATATTTTTGGCACATCATAAATGTTTTGAGCTTAAATAATTTTTAAACATCTAAAAACTTTCTCTACTTTTAAAAATGCGATGGGTGTGTCTTATTTTATTTTGTCAAAAATCAAAACAATGCTTTCTCATATCACAAGCGCTTAAATGTATAATGCCGTAACCATAAGACTATACTATTTTTTCTTTAAATATGTAATAGATGGTTATATTTTTAATAGTCTAAATTTAAAGTAATTCTCTTTGGGTATAAAAACTGTAATAAGAAAGAATTTGACTTTAAGCAAAGATTTTTATAAACAATAAATAAATCATTCAATGGTGATCTCCAGTCAATAAAAGTACAAAGCAATTTTTTTCCGAACATTTCATCAAATATAATCTTTCTGGTCTTGTATAAATCCATATATAATTTAAAACTAAAAATGTTTACCGGAATGCTGGCCTAAATGATGGAAATAAATTATGTTCAATATCTTAAATTAATTTAAACCTGTGTCAATATTTAAAAACTCCGATATTTCTTTAATTTGTTTGGGCGAGTAGTCTTTTTTATAATCTTTACTTATGGCCGTATTAAAAAAATAAAAAAAAAACAAATTATTAAAATTGAATAAATTTATTTAAAAGTTTAAAAAAAATATAACAAAATTTTATTTTAAATTTAGCTATTGTTTTGTCTTAACTCTAGGAATTTATGATATGTTTTTGTATGGAAGTAAATATTACTTGGAGTCGATCTTGTAACTAATGGTCTATAAAAGACAATCATATGTAGAATTTAAACAATTTTGCAGGTGCGTAAATAGATTTCGGAATTGTTTAAATAATTTACTTTTAATATTAAAAAGTAATTTAATTTAACTTAAGAAAATTATATAAAAATTTAGCAATTATCTTGATAATTACATAAATTTATAAAAATAGAGCATTTTACTTTAAATGAACATTATACAAATTTAAATTTAATAATAAATTTAAATATAATTTTACTTAAAATAAATATTATTATTGACAAATTTAATACTATATTTTAAAACAAACTATTTTAACACGAAAATTACCGGACGTACCTTTATTTTCAACAAGCCTAAAACACTTTAAATCTTAGGTAAAAATCTCCAATGGTCAATAAATATTTGTCCCTTAGATGAGTTTAACAAATTTAATAACTTTACGCTTTTAAACAATTAAAAAAAGATTATATAAATTGAATTAGTCTAAATAGAGTAATTTAATGGGGATGTGGGAGTGGTTAAAATATATAAATGGGTTCTGGGCTAGTTGAGTGCAAATAAAAAGGTAAAATCGTCGCAATCACTTTTTCTCACATAACTTTGCTAGTATTTCATATAAAATCTACTTAGCACTTTTAAATCATAAGTGAAACTACACCATTATATGAATCTCTGTGAGTAATAATATTTTTTTTGATATCATTTTACATAACAAATTCTGAGATTGAGAATGACGGTCAGATTTTTAAAGATTACGTTTTGTTTTTCGAGGTCATCATAATCAAAATCAATAAATTGTTACGGGAACTTAAGAGTATCCGCTCATTTCGCCCAATATTGATCAGGTGTCAATTTTTTTCATGTATGCAATAAGAAATTTATTTTTAAGAATTGTAAAATTTCATGGTTTTATTGGAACGAACGGTCATTCCAGATCCGATTAGGACACCGGCAAAAATCAAAGGGAAAGACGCATTTTTTTTAAATATCAGGTCGGGTTTAGACGTAAAAAAATTTGGTTTTACCAATAAAAATAATTTGTAATTATCCTAACCCCACCTAACTTTAAATATCTTTTAGGGGTCTTATAATCAAATATTGGCTTATAGATTAAGTCGTTAATATGGGAGGGCTTAGTGATATATTTTACATAATGCCACCAATCTGATTGATGATGCAATATTGACTTTGGACTTAGTAAGAATCTGATGTAATATTGCGAATCCAACCCTAACTTTGATGCGCATACGTAAACGTGTTTTTACATTAAAAATGTTTAAAAGATTTCTCGCGCACTTACATTAATGGATTTAGGCAGAAGATATTAATTCAAACCAAAGCACTAAATAAATATTTATACATAAACATAAATTTTCTGGGGTGGGTAACTGCTCTGGATCACTAGAAATGCATAACACAGGTCAACAAATATCAATGTCAGAAACGTGAATTTTATGAAAACATAAAAAAATGCATCCCCCTGATGGCCTCCCATATTAATTTTTTTTGTTTTTTCTTAGTTTCTTCCGTATCTTTGGCTCCTTAGATCCGTCTATAGCGAAAAATGGCCTTTTTTGACCTAAATGACAGATCTAAAAGTATACCCTAAAACGAAAAAAATGAAAAAAATCTTTGCCTACAAAAATCTCTTGTAACTTATATTATTAATCACAAATAATGGGAAATAAATTTATTAATATATCAAGCTCTTACATCGGCATTTAGATAATAAAAAATATTTCGCATCCAAACTTATATATGGCACGATATATTAACGGTTTTTAATAAAAATATTATTTGTAGTTTGAATTTAACAGTTTAACTATTTTAAATATTTTTAAATTTTTTTTTGGTTTTTTTTACGTTTTTACTAAAATTTTGAACGTTTATAATTGACCAACTAATTTGATTAGGAAATACGGTAAACGGATTTGATATTTTCTAAGTTGGCAGATTTGATCTCTAAAATCTCAAAAAATTGTTGGCCTATGTAATAATTACAGGTAGGCCTTTAATACAGTGCTAGCTTCAATAGAGTGGCACATGTTAGAAATAGAATGATATATAGACACATAAAATGTGGCCATCAACTATAAAATGATCACGGTCACAATTTAATGATCACGATCACAATTAAATGGCCAAGATGATGATTTTATGATAAACATCACTAAGTTGTGTGACCATTTAGCCACAACAAAGTGAAATATCATGAAGACAATTTTGGCCAATTAATTATGACAGAGATCATTTAATTAAAATCGTTATCTTTTTATTTGTGAACGACCAAAATTATAATGGTCGATGGCCACATTATATGTGGCTATTAATCATTCATTTTTTAACATGTGCCACTTTATTGTAGCCAGCATTGTATCTAAATGCTTATGCAAAAAATTTTATTTCTCATTATTTGATAGTAAATATAAGTTACAAGGGATTTTTATATGAAAAAATGTTTATTAAATTTATTCTTTTAAGGTATTCAAACTGTCAATTTGGTCAAAAAAAGCCATTTCGATGTGGACGGATATAAGTAGCCAAGGTTGGAAAAAACTAATAAAAACAAAATGTATATGAGTAATCATGGGGACATCATTTATTTTCTAAAATTCACGTGAAACAATTACAAAAGTAAGTTAAATGACATGTTTTGACCTATTCATTTATTTGCATAAACAAGCTGGTCCTTTAAAAGGTTTTAAGTACCCCCTTTAAAATGAAGCTTGGGGGTGGTATTGGCTTCTTGGGTGGTGAATTTAAGATATCTCACAAAACAGGTCATCACATTACCATATTTTCATATTAGTCTTTCGTCAGCTATCATAATAGCATATCACAGCATATTACAAATGGTCAAAATTAAGACATCAAAATAAGTCATCTTATCAATACAAAATAGTCTTACACCACTGTCATCATAAAAAAGTTGCGTATTAAACACACCATACAATCTTCTTATCATCAATATTGGTTTTTGTATAAGTCGTCAAAAATATTAACTATAATAGTATCCGTGCCTAAATAAGAATACAATACTCTTTTTCAAGGTAGTGCCAAGGCTATCAAGGTTGTCCCTCTTTCTAGACTTATGATGCTCTCAACCTATATTACTTTTTTTATCAAAGTATCTCATTTTACTTATTAAAAGTTTTTTTGTATGGCCTGATCAGGACCTAAATATTTAACGAGTGGCACCAACCATTCCACCTATATCTTATTAGGTTATATGGGTTCATTTTCCTCACTTTTATTCCTTTTAAAAAACAATAAGTCCATAAAAACCCTTACATAGGCAAACTTAACCCATTAGTTCCGAAGGCACAAAAATTTTTGAAAATTTAATTTATTTTGCGATAATATTTATTGATAAACATCATATATAAACAATTGATTACACTGGACAACAAAAAACAACATCAACGATTTTTTGAGGGTTTTTTAGAGATTTTTCTTGCGAATAAGATCCCGGGTTTAGTTTTTTTACCAATGCCTTCAATTTTTTTTAAACCGCGTCCAAAGTTCAGAAAAAAATTCACAAAATTTTTTAAACTATTAATTTTCCAAAAAATCTATTGGCATATTCAGATTCCTTATAAAACATATCTAAAAGGTTATTACCTAAAACTATAGTAATTTACTTTCAAGTTATTTTGGATCAAAAAACGGATTTTATGACAAAAACCACTAATTTTATACAATTAAAAAAATAAAAAAAAAATTAAATATTTAAAAGAAATGTAAACCCCTTACGTTAATAATAATTGTTTCCGTTATCTAAATATATTTTAAAACTTTTGTTACTAGCCATAGGTTTTATGATATAGAAGCCCAAAATACCCCCAAAATTTAAAAATCTCAACTTTAACACCGAATAACTAAAAATCTGAGGCATTGGCTAAATTTCTAATTTCATATTCGTGATCGGTGCTAAAACTTGACCAAATCATAGTTACCATAAATGATGCTTAGGGTCGTTTAAATTTTGTTCGGCCAGTTAGGCATTTAGGGAAATTTACCAGTCCCAGATTTTCCTTATATATTGGCTGCGATCAACCGTAAGTAGAAGAAACATACGAAGAAGAAATTGACCAGCTAGATGATACCCAAGTTTTAATTTCCCAAGTTATGTTAAACGACCTCGTCCGAGATCTTCGTTTGAGCAAAAACGACTCAGAGCTTTTAGCTTCAAGACTTAACCAATGGAATTCAGTAGATAAAGATTTAAAAATTACTTACTATCGAGAAAGAACCTCACAGCTTGAAATTTTTTTTTTCCGTCAAAAATAAAATTAGTTACTGTAACGATATCAAAAATTTATTTAAAAGTTTGGGTCATCTTCACTGCCCAGTGGAATGGCGCCTTTTTATCGATGCTTCCAAAAATAGCTTAAAGGCGTAGTTCACAATGGTAACACCAAACCCTCAGTTCCCCTGGCCCATTCGGTCTATTTATAAGAAGATTATACAAATTTAAAGGAAATTTTATATTTAATTAAATACCATATATACAACTGGGACATATGTGGGGATCTAAAGGTTATATCCATCTTGATGGGTCTTTACACAAAACACATTTGCTTTTTAGGGAACAGCCGTGCATTCGGAGCATTATACCCATAAAAAATGACAGAATAGGGAAAATTTTGTTCCAGGTGAATACAATGTAATCGTCTTGTACACTCACACTAAATAATATAACCCCCGCTACATATCAAACTAGGATTAGCCAAAAATTTGATTAAATCCATGGCCAAGGCAGAATCCCAAGGATTTTCTTACATTTGTACCACATTTAAGCAAATTCTTTCAAGTGATAAACTTAATGCCGGGGTTTTAAATGAACCGCAAATCAAAACTTTGTTTAATGATGAAATTTTTTTTAAAAGCTTAAACATTGCGGAATTGCTGGCTTGGCAATCATTTAAATGGGTTTCCAACAATTTTTTAGGAAATTCTAAACACCCAAAATAAGTCGAAGAGATATAATTATTATATAATTTTTAACAGGCAGGGTCAAGATTGTCCCTCAAAGTGCATTTTTTGGAATGTCATTTGGATTTTTTTCCTCCAAATTTAGGAGATGTAAGTGATGAGCAGGGTGAAAGATTTCACCAGAAAATGCTCCTAATGGAAAAAAGATATCAAGGGACTTGTAATAAATGCATGTTGGCAGACTATTGTTGGATGCTTTACCGCGAAAGCAGTTGTTTATACAACCGCAGATCATATAAAAATACATTCTAGATATTTACATGTCTTATTTAAATAAATTGTGCCTTTTTTTTGGGTGAGGAGCATTGAAATTGCTATGCGGCGACGTTCATAACCCCTAGGGTCAATAATATTAAGCGCGTCACTCCGCCAATACCACAATATCCATCGAAATGACGCCGCACTCTCCGGAATATTATAGCATGCAGGCTTTACAACTCTAGCAAAAGTCGAAGGCCAGAATCATTCAGCTGCTAAAACAATGCCCCCCTTGCCCTACATCTCTTGAAAGAGACGGCATACCCGTCAGGGGATAGTCCCTTTTAGCCCTGTCGGGTACTAGGCAATAACTTAACCTAGACCAAGAGCTAAAGAATTTTCGGCCAGCATAATGACAATATTTAATTATATTTAAAATTTGAGACTGATCAGAAAGCCCTAAAATATCAATTACAACATATTATCACATTTATTTGAAGATATTAATTCATGCAAGTATAAGTGTTTAAATTCATGCAAAGCAGAGCAATGTAGAAAGAAATGAGCAAGTGGGTCATCAACTACTGATTTACAACAGGGACAGTCGAAGTTTGTAACCAATCTTAATAGTCTTGCTTTTTTAAAATTCCACCAATTACCTGTCCTCATATGAAGCAGAAGTTTGCAGCCGAAAGAAAACTCAATGCAATTAATACTTTTTAATTTTTTTAAAGAAAATTAGAAAGAGTTACTGAACGATTTAAACAATGTGTCGTTTTTATACTTACTTTCGCTAAGACTAGCTTTGTCAAGGTTTAGGCCAAATAATTTTGAAATAATTTTCGGATCTCCATTTAATGATATTTTGTTTTTATTAAAATACCTAGAGCAACGCGAAACCCACGTCCATTTGCGAGACTTAGGTAAGACTAGATCTTTTATAAATGTTTTACTGTATTGAGATTTTAAAAAGAAACGCACGGATTTTTTTTTTTTGCATAAACGTCAAAAGTACTAATATTGAGGTCTAAGTACAAGTGAAGTTTAGGCCCAATTAGTCTTTTTCTTTTCCGATCATCCAGCGAATGGCTTGATCGTGAGTCTTAGAAAGAGGGGACAGCGATTTATTAGAGAGCAGACCAAATAATTCCGCTCCATAAGTTAGAATGGGTAGAATGACTGAAACATAAATATGAGATTTAACATTTATTGGTATGGAGCTGGACCCCAGGAACGGGTAGAGATGAATAACCTTTATTCCCCTTAACCCCCGCTCCTCAATAACTTTGTCAATATTAAAGTCCTCATTTATTAAAAGACCCAGATATCTATAGTTTGATACCTGAGGTATAGAGTTCCCCTGAATTGACCACTCGCACGGAGTTGAATTTAAAGGATTGTTTATCATAATGCCACATTTTTCAGCTCCAATTACTATTTCCCACCTATTAGCCAATTTCACAAGATGTAGAGCATTGTTTTAAGATCCTCACATGACTCTGCGCAAAAAACCAGATCATCGGCGAATAATAAACCTTTAAGCTTATTGTCAACATTTGGGACACTAACTTCTAAATTACTTGGTATCGTTGAAAATATCATTTATATAAATATTAAAAAGAATAGGTGATAGCGGACAGCCTTGCCTCAGACCTCTTTCTAGTATGACCGGGTCTGAGTCGTTAAAAGGCGTTAAAAAAGCGCTACCTCGATACATGTTCTCAATTATGGGCAGAATTTTTCCCCTTATTCCTATAGAGCAAAGTTTTTTAAAAAGGGCTTGATGAGGTACCATATCATATGCCTTTTTAAAATCAATAAAGGCTAAATGAGTTGACAAATTGTTATACTTACGCCTAATGACACTCTCAAACAACGAAATGACTTAACCTATGCACTCTTCATTCTTACGAAAGCCAGCCTGTTCTCTGCATATTAAATTGTTACTCTCCAAGAAGCTAGATTCTTTTATTAATTAAAGTAGCCAATTTTAGAAACAACCGATATAAGAAAAATACCACGATAATTGTCCATTAAAGTTAAATCACCCTTTTTTGGAATAGGAACTAATTTGGCGAGCTTCCATTGATTTGGTACTGCACCTTGAGTATATATTTTATTCAGAATCTGAAAAACGAACTTACCAAAATATGACGATGGTGTTGGGGCCGAGGAGTCTAAGCTTAAACTTTTAAAAATTTCAGCTGAAATAGAATCGGGGCCTGGGGATTTGGAAGAAGGTATAGATAAAATTGCCTTAATAATCTCCCCCCATGTAAAAGGGGTATCTATCAGACATACAGAATTAACTTTACACGAGACATTGGCCCACGCTTCCTTAGACCCACTATGGCCAGTAATATCTTTGAGAAGATTTGTATAATATTTTTTCCAACATAAATTAATTGTTTCTTGATCTGATTGTAAAACACCAAACGAATCTCTAATTGGGCCAGTGCTAAGTGTACTTTGACCTTTAGTTAAATTTTTAAACCATTTAAAGAAAGCTTTTGGATTATTTTTTCTATCCTCAACACCTTTTAATAAAAATTTATTCCAAGCTACCTTTTTTTCTGCTTAAGATTTTTTACCTCTTTTTTAATATTCAAATATTCAACATAGCATTTTTTGTTTTTAGACTGAAACCATTTTTTATATAACCAGCTTTTGTAAAGAATTTTGTTTCTAAGTTTTTTTGACAGAAAAAATTTTATCTTTTTGAACGAATTTGTTTTAGTAAGTTTTAAATCAGTGGCAACCTCTAAAATAGTGTTAGTCAAATTAAGTCCTTCAGTATTTAAATCTTGAGAGTCCCCTAAATCTTCTAAGACACTAAATTTATTATGGTGAATAATATTTAAATATTTATCTTTTACCTTAGTATTACAAAACCTGATGGTAGAGCCCAATGTTATTTTTTGTTGAAATTTATCTTATAAGCAAACTTCTGTTTCAATACTAATGGGAAAATGGTCAGATAAATTCCAAGATTCCATAGTTATTACAGGAGAGAAATTAAAAGAATGCTTATTTACAATGAAATAATCCACTGTGGAAACTCTTTGATTTTTTAAGTGTTTTCTACAAAAACTCACTCTGGTATTTTCAACAAGAGTAAACATGTCCCTATTTAAATTAGAATTAATTTTGTTTACAAGAACTTGTGCCTCATCCTTTCCCATATTTAAATCACCCATTATAACAATTGGCCAGTTAAATCTATTACTTTTTGACAGTACTGTTAATCAAGTTTTTTATTACAGCATTCTTTCAAATTTGTAAGTTTTAATAAGTATGTAAACTGAAGCTAAAATCAGAGTTTGTTTATTAAATATAGTTTTGGCCCATAGTATGTTGCCAGAACTTTAACCTATTTGTTCTAAGTACATATTTTTGCTGCATGCTATAGCCACTCCTCTTTCTCCAGCTACATTTTTGTTATAAAACCCTTCAAGGTAATTAAAGTTATTAAAATTTATTCTCCAATGATTTTCCATTATGCAAGTTTCTTGTAATCCTAAAATTAGAGAAATACTTTTATCATTGTTAATTATAAAGTCTAGCTCATGTTTTTTGTTAATTAGGCTATTAATATTATATGAAATAATTTTTAATTTACCACTAAAGTTAGTGTTGAGTTTTTAGAGTTTAATAAAATTTTTTGACTAATTTATGTTTTTCATCACTAATAGAGGCTCTTAATGACCAGTTAGATAATTTTTTACTCCTAATCATTTTACCAAATTTTTTAGCAGCATGTTGAGGTACAAAAATTTTAAAATGGCAAAGTTTTAAGCTTCTAATTTTTTAAAAAAAAAATTTGACAGAAGTGTTACTTTTTTTTAAGATCCTTTCAATTATTTGATAAATATATGAGGTAGGATAGGCACATGGCCCTGTCAAAAAAAAAACAGAAAAATGAGATACGCATTCGCCGTGTTTTGTTACAATCTGGCTTATGCAGGGCTCTTTGTATTGGTTTAGAGTCTTAGGGGTATTGATTAGCTTGAGACATGGTGAAATGTAATTAAGCTGGTATTTTTTAAGAAGGCTAATATAATGTCTCCCTGAATATACTATTGGTTTAACATAGTGTATAGAAAAAAATGCATTAAAGACAAAGTAGATCAAATTAGCTAAAATAACCCATAAATGCATAAAAATTAAAAAGTAGAGCAAGCTATAATTTGTAAAAATTCTAGGCAAACCAAAAAACAAGCTAGAAACCAGAAACAAGCAAAAATAAAGAAATTTAACCTCCATAAACAAGCAAAAAAAATATTCATTATTCAAAGTATAGATAATAATATTAACCATTATGTTAGTACCATTAGTAATATAAGTAGCTTCTATCTGCGCTGAGTAGTAAGAGGTTAGTATTAATAATTTTAAGCGGTGAATTTTCATAGGATAGGTGCTAACAAGATGTATATAAATTGTGCCTAATATTGTGCTTATATTGTGTATTTTAGGCGTTTAGTTAATAAAGTCTCTTCACCAGTAGAAGACTAAATATTTTAGATTAAAACTAATTTCCCATGTTAAAAACTGGTCTAGAAAAGTTAATTGTATAAATGATTTTTAGTTTGGCCTGCGAAAAATTTGGGTCTGAAGAAAGGGGTGTAAAAAAAATGAGTAAATTTAAAAAAATTGAAAAATAAAAAAAAATATTATTTTTCCAAAAAATCAAAATACCTTGAGTTGTTAAGTAAGGTTTTCTCTTTCTATACACCTTTTTAATTTTTTTTTTGCTTTTTTTGTTATCAAGTTATTAAAGCTCAAAATACCCCTAAAATGACGAAAATGGCGTTTTTGACCTTAAATAACAAAAATTTTAAGGCATTGGGAAAAATTCTGACTTCATATTCGTAATCAGCACCAAAAACTTGACCAAGATCAATGGTTGCCATAAATGATGTCGTCCAAATTTTGTTGTTTAGTGTATTCTAATAGAGAAATTTTATTTAAAGGCCTTGATCCAGCCATTATGGGGCATAATCTTGTTGAATGTAAGCCAGATTTATTGTAGAGAAGGAGCAGACCCTTAGAGACTTGAAAAACAAATTTTTCTTTTATTTTTTTTTTTATAAAAAGGGAACAAACAAATTTGTTAAAAAGGAAATAAAAAAACCTTTAAGTGCCCTAAAAATTTTAATAAATTTTTTTTGTTCCAAATTTTAAAAAAGGGGGTAGCCCCTAATAGTGTCGATTGTTCCACTTTTAGAATACCAACATTGAGAGCTCATAACTTTGGTTAAAAATAAGATTATAAAAAAAATTTAATATCAGTGCAGAGATCTCATTCTCAATTACAATTTAATATAATAAAAAATTTAATAAAATATTTTTTAAGGCGCTAAAATACAGTTTAAAAATTGCAAAAAAAATGAGATTTTTTTTTCTTATTTTTAATAGCCCATATCTATGGCTTTATATTAATTATTTTAATATTAAACAATTGGGGTTTTTAAGCGATCATGTTTATTAAAATATGTATAAATTTTATAAATTTTAGCCAAACTTCCGCCAAAATATAAAAGTTTGAAATATTTTGTTCCATTTTTGGAACATCCGGCACATACCATATCTAATTTTAGTTAAAAATTTAAAATTAGATTTTTTCTAAGAAAGTAGTGTTAAAACTTTTTTACTATTTATTTTTGAGAAAAATAATATTCAGCTGTCATTTATTTGTAATATGCCCCTTTTTCAAAATTTGATTAATTGTCTTGGATTCATTGATAATTATTTGGGAAACGATGAAATTACTGTGATTCCTCCAGACAATTTTGGGGATGTGACAGATTAGGAAAATAGCGATGATAAATTAGTCGTGAATGACAAAACGGATGTTGCTGGAACACTAGATATTTTAAATCCTCATGAAGAATTTGACGATTGTTCGCAAAAGGTGTGTTGGAAAACCCTTAAATCGTGGAGCTGTGGATTCTTTAGATTCATTATCACTATTAAAGTATAAAAATTTAACGCCTTTTAATCTTTTTCGTAAACTTTTTGATGACCGTATATATAATTTGATTATCGAAAAAAGGAAAATATATGTTTTTAAACAAAATCACCATTTACAAATCGATATATATGACTAACATTTTTAGCGATCATATTATTTATTCAGTGAATACAATTCTTTACCCCGAGAACGCTTGTGTTGGCGTAACGAAGATGACGTTCACTCCAAGAGAATCTTTTACAATTTGGAGTATTCAAAGAAAATTTGTCGTTGAATGAGCAAATGAACCCTTATTTTGAAAAAAGTACTGTTTATGAAAAATAAACCGGTTATATTTGGAATAAAGTTTAAATATTTTTCCTCTTGCAGGTATCCTTTTTTCTTTTAAAATTCACACTGGAAAATCCACACCTTATACCGGATTGTTGATATTCAAATTTATATTTACTGTTCCATCTAATCTCATTTACACGAAAAAGCTTATCTATTTTTAGATATACTTCTATGCTAATATTTAGACTATATATACTGCCAAATATCTCATAAAAATAGAATATACTTGGTTATATAACAATTCTTACATTGGCGACGAGGCGGGAGCTGGAGTTTTCCAGAAGGACCTCCCGTCGGCCATTGAGTGAAATTATTTTAAATAAATTGGAAAATTGTTTTTTTTAAGTATTAAATTTAACCCCCTTTAATTTGTTGGCCCGATTATTCTTGTGGAGAACTGATTCTAATTGAGGGAGGAACCATGTACAAGTGATTGACGCACAAGGTCCATATTCAGCGAATGATGCACCCTAAAACAATTACGCTCATCGATCAGGGATAACGAATTATAGCTTCGTCTGAAAGACAGAAGTGCCGTAACAAGATAAAAATTGATGGAGCAACGAATCTGCCTCAAAGACAAGCACACCACGGTCTGAAACGATTGCGCATCAACTAGTACGGAGATGGCCCCCTAATTAAGAATCGAATCTCATTCATACGGAATTGAAATGTCTAAATAACAGACAGAATGGTCAAAATAGACCGGAAATGGTTCTCCAATCTCCAAAAAATGGCAAGAAACACGGTGCCTGAACCATCTATGCTCGATGGGACTAAACGACCAACGGATACTGGTCCGGAACGACCTGAGGATAAATGGTCTAAACGACCTGACGATAACGGTCCTCTACCTGACGATAACGGTCCTCTACCTGACAATAACGGTCCTCTACCTGACGATAACGGCCCTCTACCTGACGATAACGGTTCTCTACCTGACGATAACGGTCCTCTACCTGACGATAAATGGTCTAAGCGACCTAACGATAAATGGTCCTCAACGACCTGACGATAAATGGTCCTCAACGACCTGACGATAAATGGTCCTGAACGACCTCACGATAAATGGTCCTCAACGACCTGACGATAAATAGTCCTCAACAACCTGCATAAATGGTCCTCAACGACCTGACGATAAATGGTCCTCAACGACCTGACGATATATGGTCCTCAACGACCTGACGATAAATGGTCCTCAACGACCGACGAATATGAAACACCGACGAATATATAACGGACGAATTATAAACGACCGACAAATATTAAACGACCGACGAATAGGTTAACGACTGACGAATACCAAACGATCGATGAATACTAAACGTTCGACGAATAGGTCAACAACTGACGAATACTAAACGATCGATGAATAGTAAACGATCGACAAATACGAAACGATTGACGAATACGAAACGATCGACGAATACGATCGACGAATACAACGATCAACGAATACCAAACAATCAACGAATACAAAACGATCGACGAATACTAAACAACCGATGAATCACGGCCCCACAAGAGACTTAGACTTTGTAACTAATACACGATTACTTTTATGGATCAACAAAGTCTCAGCAAACGACTATGATATCGATTTCAAACCGGGTAGAACAAACCTCGCTGATTGCCCTGTCTCTCGGTGAAAAATCACAAATCTAATTGGGATATGAATGATGAAGCGAGCAACTAAGTATGTTTATTAACGCTAAACGAGTTGGTACTAAAGCCTAATTAGCTGAAGACGTCACCATATATGCTTATGACCCAGAGCTACCGATAGTGACTGGTGTCCCACGCGAAACACTCAACGATGCCTTACGGACGTTTCGTAAATCAAAAGGACACCTCCTGGTAAACATCTAATCTAATCTAGTTTGAAGCATAATGGATGGCGAGAAGGAGCTAGAAGAATGAGTCAACTAGAAAATCAGCTGCCTCTACTCAGAAGACAAGCACATTGCTCGTTAATATGTCGACCATTGATAACAGCAACTTCCCGAAAAAGTCCTGCCTTGATTTACTTGTCAAATAATGTGGTAGAGATTAGCGACGCCGTCAGAATCAAAAAAAAAGGTGACAGTAATGTTGATATTCAAATTTATATTTACTGTTCCATCTAATCTCATCCACACAAAAAAGCTTATCTATTTTTAGATATACTTCTATGCAAATATTTAGACTATATATACTGCCAAATATCTCATAATAAAATAGAATATACTTGGTTTTATATCAATTCTTACACGGAAGAGCATATTATCGAAAAACTGACTAAATGTTTAGACCAAAATGCCACGCTCTTTATTTCGATAACTTTTTCACTTCAATCAAAATAATACGAAAACTCGGCGGCTATGGACTTAGATGTACAAGAGTTATCCGTACCGAAAAATGCCCGTTTTATGAGAAAAAGCTAAAATTGAGACAGTTGAATAGGAAAAATTATTGTTTGCCAACGGATTGATAGTCGAGCAGTCATATGTGCTAGTAATTGGGAAAACTTCAATTATAGTGGAAAACATTGAATTACGAAAAAGAAAGGTTATATAAAAATTAATCAACCTAAACCAATTAATTCTTACAATAGCCATATGGGAGGAGTTGATCAACTAGATCGATTTCAAAGCGATTATTGTCCGCGTTTACATTCAAAATGGTGTTGGTTTATCTTTTCAAGCTTTTTAAATATGGCAAACGTGGCTGACGTATTCACGTTTATTGCGGAAGTATCAAAGATAATTTGCAATTCAAACGCGATTTAGTGCGAAAAATGTAAATACAAATTCAAAATTGCCCGATACGTACAACTTCTGGTAAGCCTCATAAATCATTGAAACTCTCAATATATCACATATCCTGACCAAAGCTGCCAAACAAGGTAGGTGTAAGCTTTGTAAGAAGAATACACTTTTAAAGTGCCAAGAATGTAATATTTTGTCCACAGGATTTATTTTTATGACTCTCATAAAAACATACAATAAATGTGCTGTTATTTCTGGGACAGCACATTCTTGACCAGTGATAATTTTTTACAATTTTTGATAACACTGAAGGCATAGTGTGTTACTTAATACATCATACATATTACAAATTCAAATAATTATTTGAAAAGCATATCTTTATTCTTTAATTATCAAAATTTTTCTTTATTAGGGTCTCCTAGACAGCTCAAAAAACATAAATCAGCCCAAATATTCTATCAGCCCAAAAAAAACAAAAAACACGGATCATTTCTTATGTCCCATTCGACAAAAACCCAGGCATTTAGCCCAGCCATAGGTCTTTTAGCCTCTCAAAATACAAAAACAGAAATCAATTATGGGATTATTTTACCCAACCAGAGGTCGTTTAGCCTCCCAAAATTAATAAAAAATAAATAAACACTTATGGGCTTTTTAATTTATAGCAAACCTATATCCACTAGAGGGCTGATACAAAACCATATTATCACTTCTTAATTGATCGCAAGAAACTTGGAAATTGGTTGCGTTTGTACTCAAACAAGCAATACGCCACCTCCTCCCTTCTTTACAAAGACCCAACATAAACCCTTCAAATTTATATGCAGTGCCAATTAAAAAAATAAAATGGTTAAAAAAAATTACAACGTTTAAAAAAGAGTATATCCGTTATTACATGATTCATTTTTATCACAATCCATACACAAAACGTCATGTCCATTAAAATCACAAAAAAATTTTTTTTTTAAAAAATTCCGGGACTTCGTCTAATTTATAATATTACCTAAATCTTAATAATGATGCATTTCTTGTGAAGTTGTCCGGTTCGCTCGATTATCTTTTAATCCCCCGCATTTAAGTTTGTACATATAGTTGTTATTATTTTTTATTACTAACACCGTTCTGGTTGATTAATTATTATTTAACATGTTTACATGATATCCACATATAAAGGAACAAAGAATAAAATGTGTGATAATTATCGAACACCAAGGAGCATTGAATAAATTTGCGTATAATTAAGGCTGAACTCCTTTACATTGATATTGTTGTTCTTAACAAATTCAATTTTTCACGATAAGCATTTACCTTTAAGCGAATGATTAGAATAATAGCTATTTTTAGAATATTCCATTGACAAGTTAGCAAGATGAAATATCATTATCATTGTGATTTGGGCTATGAAATTTGGGGCCAAATGGGACGGTTATTATGCTTCGCCATTGAGGTATGGAGTATATTATTAAATATCCTGTCAGACAAAATGCGCGCTATAGGGAAAAGTTATTATTATTAGAATCCTGTCGACTGCGCCTATTGACAAGCTCGTGGCAGTTGACAAAAACTGGGACATGGACGTATACTGGGGTCCAAAGGGGAAAGTTATTATTATTATCCGGAAAGGTAGGTATTAATATTGACGTGCTCCGCGGGGAAAAAGAAGGATATTATTATGATAGAGCGAACTTAATCATTGGGAAAAAATGTCAATTGTTTTATATATAACTACTTGTAGATATATATTTCATTGCATCAAAACATCGAATTCCTCATGATTACTCCCGGCACTCAGCCAACGCAAAACAAATTCCTTATACCACAAAAAAACTACCACTAAAAAACTAACTAAAATAATAATATTTTTTTTATTCTCTTCAGCTTCGTGGGCATTGGCACGCGCACGACACCTCCCCGCTTAAAAAGGACAAAATGTAAACCAGCTTTAAACAAAATTAGTTGCAATACCTATTCCATTAATATTTAAAACAAAATTAAGAAATATGCCGAGTGCTGGTATGAAATCACATTACAACATTAAGTTACATAATACATCAATAATATATACTTGAAATTGCATATTGTGTTACATAATATTACATTATACATATTACAAATTTAGATAATTATTTGAAAAGCATATCCTAATTCTTTAATTATCAAAATTTTACTTTATTAGGGTCTCCTACACAGCTCAAAAAACATAAATCAGCCCAAAATTTTTTATGCCCAAATATTCTATCCATCAGCCCAAATTAACCAAAAAAAAAACAGGGATCATTTCTTATGTCCCCTTCGACAAAAACCCGGGCATTTTGCCCAGCCAGAGCTCTTTTAGCCTCTCAAAATAAACTAAAAACAGAAATCAATAATGGGATCATTTCACCCAACTAGAGGTCTTTTAACCTCCCAAAATAAACAAAAAATAAATAAACACTAATGGGTTTTTAATTTATAGCAAACCTACATCCACTAGAGGGCTGATACAAAACCATATTCTCACTTCTTAATTGACTCCAACTAACTTGGAAATTGGTAGCGTTTGTACTCAAACAAGCAATACGCCACCTCCTCCATTCTTTTCAAAGACCCAAAACAAACCCTTCCATAATAAAATTTAGATGCCATGGCCAATTAAAAAAAAAATAAAATGTTAAAAAAATTAAAATGTTTAAAAAAAATGTTATTACATAATTCATTTCTATCACAATTTATACGCAAAATCAACGTTATGCCCATTAAAATCACAAAAAACATTTCCTTTAAATAACCTAATTTATTTATGCATAAAAGAATAAAATGGCTGATCATTTTCGAACACCAAGGAGCATAGAATAAAATGGCGGATCATAATTAAGCTGGCTGGAACTCCTTTACATTAATACTGTTGTTCGGCAAATTAAATTTTTTACGATAAGCATTTACTGGTAAGCGAATAATTAGAATAATAGTTATTTTTAAGAATAGTTGATAACGTCGCAAGATGAAATATTATTATCAATGTCGTGATTTGGGCTATGAAATTTGGGGCCAAATAGGACGGTTAAGCGTCATTGAGGTAACTTGGGGAATTAAGGGGAAGTTATTATTAAATATCCTGTCGTTGACAAAATGCGCGCCATAAGAGAAAATTATAATTATTAGGATATTATTATCCCGGGGCCAAAGGTAGGTATTAATATTGACGTGCTCCGTTAGGGAAAAGACGGGAATTTTAGAGAGAATTTAATCATTGGGGAAAAATGTCTATTGTTTATATATATATATATATGGTCAATTCCACCTCAATCCAGCAAGTCCGGGAAGGGTACCCCTTTTGATTTGACTGAAATTTTGCATGAAGGTAGTATCTAAGGGTATCTCATAATCTGGAAATTTTTTTTGACCGGAAGTGATTTTTGACGGAGATAGGGGCAAAAGAAAAAAAAATTGCAAGGTGAATTTTTACATTTGATGCAACTTTGGAAGGTTGTAAGTCAAAAAGTATTATAGCTAGAGACTTAATTTTTTTTTTATTTTGAAGAGGACAATAAGGGCTATCTTTCATATGTTTATTTTATTAAAAAATTTATTTTAAATTTTTAAAATTTATGAAGAGTATTCAGTTTAAAATAACTAAGAAAGCGTTTTTTTAAATTTCTTGAAAATTTGCTAAAATATACTCCTTTATATTCTTTATAAATATTTGAACTCAAAAGTCTGGGACCAACATAACTTTTTTTAAAAAATTTAAAAAAAAAATTTTTTTTTTGATTTTCAGACAAAAATTTGCTCCCTGCACTATATTAAAATATTTAAAAGTGCTAAATTTAATTATATATAAGAAGTTAGACATAGGGGAAATTATGTTAGGCTATAACAGTTTTATTTATTTGATCATACTATTGTCAATATTGGAAAGAAAAAGGGAACTTCAGATCAAAAAAATTGGTAATTTTCAGTATTTTACTCCTATCTTCAAAGCCGACTTTCTGGGTCACTACCAAACCAATTTGAAAATTTAAAATTGCATTTTATACATAAAACATCGCTAAATAACATAAATTTCCCCCAACATTTTACAACGTACCCATAGCTTTTTATGAAATAAAAACAAAAGTTTGCCACGTATTTTGAAATTTTAAGGTGTAAAAAATAAAAAGTTAAAATTTGTATGCTTATATTTGTTAACTTTTACTAGTTCTTTTTAGTTTGATGAACAATATTAGAAATTGTACATAATATTTAATATTTATCCTCGGCAAAATTCAAAAAACTTGTTAAATTTATTGTATAAAAAAATTTTGGGAGGATTTTAGAAAAAATAATAAGGTTAAAAAATTTGTAAAAATTTATTTTTTTTCCTTTATTCAATAGTTATTAAATAAAACAGCCTCAACGTTAAATCTGACAAAAATAAGTAAAATAGAATATATTTGGCCTATTTAGAATATTATGATTCAACAGATGTTCTTTATTTATGATTATTAACAAACTTAAAATAAACGTAAAAAGTCAATTATTTTATGAAACATAGTGATATGGTTTTGATAATATAAATACATAAAAGAAGTCAGTTTTAGGGCTAAACAACTTTAAATGATTATAACGGGCAGAATTAGCTTCAATGATGAATTTTAAGACTAAATATTAGACCCAATTTATTATAAATAAAATAAAGACATTCAGTCTTTTTTACTAATTTTTACAAATGCCAAATATGTTTTTGAAAGGCTATTTAGAACAAGGCATACAATATATATCTAACCGACCTTAATAAAGTTTAAAAACCAACAATTTTAGTTCCAATTACATTTTAGTTTTATAATATAGACGCACTAGACCTATTAAAGAAATAGGAAATATCACTGTTACTTGATTCTATAGGCATAAGGGTTTGGGCATTGAACTAAAGTTTTTTATAACTAAATGCGTTCTAACGAATTTTAACACAAGAATGTGTTTTAATAAATATAACAAATTACAAATTTGATTTAAAATAATGGAATGATTTCATAATCTCCTTTTTTTGTAATTTACCAATCTCGTTCTTTTAAGATTTTCTATACATAACATATCTACTATTTTTTTAACACTTAAACAGGCAAATTATGACTGATTATATAGGTTCTAGATATTATTAGTTAATTATGCAAAAATAATAAAAAAATAAGCTTGCACAGACGAATACAATCTGCGTTAGTTTTTTGACACCTGAAAATTTGCTGTTTTTTGGCATATTTAGGTATTTTTATTGTAGAAGCGTCAAAATCGAATGAAAAAAGCTGGGGCTATTATATGTTATTAAGCGATATTTTATCTATAAAATAAATGTTAAATATTAAAAAAAGGTTGGCTGGTTAACCAGAAAGTCGATTTTGAAAATTGGCAAAATTTTCACTTTTTTCGGTTTTGAGGTTCACTTTTTCATTAAAAATTTAATAATAGTAATAATCAAATAAACCAAACTATTATGGTCTATAATAATTGCCCATATGACCTGCTTTTTAAATAGCGTGAAATTTGGCACTTTGGCATATTCTAATATAGTGCAAAGGGCATAAATATGTCTCAAAATTAGGGCAAAAAATTGATTTTTTTAAATTTTGTAAAAAGTCATGACGGTCCCAAACTTTTTTAATCATATAGTTATTAACATAATTAAGGGCCATGTTTTATAAATTTTTTAGAAAATTTAAAGATACGTTTTTTGAGCTATTTGTGTCTAAACTTAACTTTAATTTTTTGGTAATTTAAAAAAAAATTTTTTTAAATATTTTTTGCGTCTAAGGTAGCCCTTATTACGATCTTCAAAATAAAAAAAAATTATGACTCTAGCTACAATACTTTTGATGATACATGCGTGCAAAGTTGCCTCAAAATTTTTTTTTGTAAAAAAATGAAAAATATTTTTGCTCATATCTCGGTCAAAAATCACTTCCGGTCAAAAAAAATTTAGGCAGCACTCTAGGACCCTACCATTGTACAAAATTTCAGCCAAAACTGAGACTTCAAGGGAAAAAGTTTGTCGATTTGAGGTGGAATTGACCATATATATATATATGGTCAATTCCACCTCAATCCAACAAGTCCGGGAAGGGTACCCCTTTTGATTTGGCTGAAATTTTGCATGGAGGTAGTATCTAAGGGTATCTCATAATCTGGAAATTTTTTTTGACCGGAAGTGATTTTTGACGGAGATAGGGGCAAAAGAAAAAAAAATCGCAAGGTGAATTTTCACATTTGATGCAACTTTGGGAGGTTGTAAGTCAAAAAGTATTATAGCTAGAGACGTAATTTTTTTTTATTTTGAAGAGAACAATAAGGGCTATCTTGCACGTGTTTATTATTTTAAAAAATTTATTTTAAAATTTTACAATTTTATAAAGAATATTCAGTTTAAAATAACTAAAAAAGCATTTTTTTAAATTTCATGAAAAATTGCTAAAATATACTCCTTAATATTCTTTATAAATATTCAAACTCAAAAGTCTGGGACCCACATGACTTTTTTTACAAAATTCAAAAAAATAATTTTTTATTTGATTTTCAGACAAAAATTTGCTCCCTGCACTATATTAAAATATTTAAAAGTGCCAAATTTGATTATATATAAGAAGTTAGACATAGGGGCAATTATGTTAGGGCATAACAGTTTTATTAATTTGATTCATACTATTGTCAATTTTGGAAAGAAAAAGGGAACTTCAGATCAAAAAAATTGGTAATTTTCAGTATTTTACTCCCATCTTCAAAGCCGACTTTCTGGGTAACTACCAAACCAATTTGAAAATTTAAAATTGCATTTTATACATAAAACATCGCTATATAACATAAATTTCCCCCAACATTTTTTAACGTACCCATAGCTTTTTATGAAATAAAAACAAAAGTTTGCCAAGTTTTTAGAAATTTTAAGGTGTAAAAAATAAAAAGTTAAAATTTGTATGCTTATATTTGTTAACTTTTACTAGTTCTTTTTAGTTTGATGAACAATATTAAAAATTGTACATAATATTCAATATTTATCCTCGGCAAAATTCAAAAAATTTGTTAAATTTATTGTATAAAAAAAATTTTGGGAGGATTTTAGAAAAAATAATAAGGTTAAAAAATTTGTAAATATTTATTTTTTTCCTTTGTTCAATTTTTAAATAAAACAGCCTCAACAACGTTAAGTCTGATAAAAAAAAGTAAAAAAGAATATATTTGGCCTATTTAGAATATTACGTTTTAACAGATGTTCTTTTTTTATGATTATCAACAAATTTAAAATAAACGTAAAAAGTCAATTATTTTATGAAACATAGTTATATGGTTTTTTGATATTATAAATACATAAAAGAAGTCAGTTATAGGGTTAAACAACTTCAAATGATTATAACGGGCAGAATTAACTTCAATGATGAATTTTAAGACTAAATATTAGACCCAATTTAATATAAATAAAATATAGATATTCAGTCTTTATTACTAATTTTTACAAATGCCAAATATGTTTTTGAAAGGCTATTTAGAACAAGGCATAAATATATATCTAACCGACCTTAATTAAGTTTAAAAACCAACAATTTTAGTTCCAATTAATTCTTAGTTTTATATAGACGCACTAGACCTATTTAAGAAAGAGGAAATATCACTGTTACTTGATTCTATAGGCATATGGATTTGGGCATTGACCAAAAGTTTTTTATAACTAAATGCGTTCCTAACAAATTTTAACACAAGAATATGTATTAATAAGCAAATTACAAATTTAATTAAAATAATGTAATAATTTCATAATCTTCTTTTTTTGTAATTTACCTATCTCGTTCTTTTAAGATTTTCTATACATAGCATATATACTATTTTTTTAACACTTAAACAGGCAAATTATGATTGATTATATAGGTTCTAGATATTATTAGATAATTATGCAAAATTAATAAAAAAATAAGCTTGCACAGACAAATACAATCTGCGTTAGTTTTTTGACACCTGAAAATTTGCTGTTTTTTGGCAAATTTAGGTATTTTTAATGTAGAAGCGTCAAAATCGAATGAAAAAAGCTGGGGCTATTATATGTTATTAAGCAATATTTTATCTATAAAATGAATATTAATAATTAAAAAAGGTTGGCTGGTTAACCAGAAAGTCGATTTTGAAAACAGGCAAAATTTTTACTTTTTTTGGTTTTAAGGTTCACCTTTTCATTGTAAATTTAATAATAGTAGTTATCAATTAGATCAAACTATTATGGTCTAACATAATTGCCCATATGTCCTGCTTTTTGATTACTGTCAAATTTGGCACATTGGCATATTCTAATATAGTGCAAAGGGCCTAAATATGTCACAAAATTAGGGCAAAAAATTAATTTTTTTAAATTTTGTAAAAAGTCATGCCGGTCTCAAACTTTTTAAATCATATATTTATTAACATTATTAACGGCCATATTATATAAATTTTTCAGAAAATTTAAAGATACTTTTTTTAAGCTATTTGTGTCTAAACTTGACTTTAATTTTTTGGTAACTTAAAAAAAAATTATTTCAAATATTATTTGCGTCTAAGGTAGCCCTTATTACGATCTTCAAAATATAAAAAAAATTATGACTCTAGCTACAATACTTTTGATAATACATGCGCGCAAAGTTGCCATGAAAAATATTTTTGCTTATATATCGGTCAAAAATCACTTCCGGTCAAAAAAAATTTAGGTTTTTATCAGCACCCAAGGACCCTACCAATGTACCAATTTTCAGCCAAAACTGAGACTTCAAGGGAAAAAGTTTGTCGATTTGAGGTGGAATTGACCATATATATATATAAATTCTTGTAGACATTTATTTCAAACAATTTATGAATTTCATTGCATCAAAACATCGAATTCCTGATGATTACTCCCGGCTCAGCCAACGCAAAACAAATTCCTTTTTTTTACCACAAAAAAACTACCACTAAAAAACTAACAAAATAATTATTGTCAGACTCGTGGCCGTTTACAAAAACTGGGACATACGAATAAGGGGAAAGTTATTAAGATATTCCATTGAGGTAATCCGGGGGCCAAAGGGGATTATAATTAATAGGGTGAGGTGCATTATAATAGAGAATAAATACTTGCAGACCTTTATATTTATTTCAAACATTCAATTATTCCAGCTTTTATATTTATTTCAAATTATTAATTTCATTGCACCACATCGAATTCTTCATGATTCTCTCGACACTCCGCCAGCGCAAAACAAAATCCTTTTTTTTTTAAACACAAAAACACTCCTACTAAAAAACTAAGTCAAATAATAATATTATCTTTTATCCACTTAGGCTTCTCGTGCGCGTGGTTTCTCGTGTGCGGCACGCGCTCGACACCTCACCGCTTAAAAAAAGGACAAAATATAAACAGGCCTTAAACAAAATTAGTTGCAATAACTATTCCATTAATATTTAAAACATAGCTAAGAAACATGGCGACTGCTGGTATGAAATCACATTACAAAACATTGGGTTACATATTACATCCAATTGCATCTTGTGTTATATATTAATACATCATACTATTACAAATTTAACTAATTATTTGAAAAGCATAACTTTTTTCTTCAATTATTAAAATTTTCCTTTAGGGTCTCCTAGACATCTCAAAAAACATATATCAGCCCACAATTTTTTAATGCCCAAATATTCTATCAGCCCAAACAAACCAAAAAAAACACTATTTCTTATGCCCCATTCGAAAAACCCGGGCATTTTGCCCAGCCAGAGGTCTTTTAACCTCTCAAAATAAACCACAAACAGAAAACAATTACGGAATCATTTCACCCAGAGGTCTTTTAGCCTCCCAAAACAAACCAAAAAAAAACAAATTCTTAAGGGCTTTTAAACTATATTCATAAACATATTATTACTAAATTGACCCAAACCAACATGAAAATTAGTTGCGTGTGTACTTAACTTAGACTTATGCAATACGCCACCTCCTATCTTTTTTACAAAAACCCAAAATAAACTTTCCATATTAAAATTCAGTGCAATGGCCAATTGAAAAAAAATTAAAAAGTTAAAATGTTTAAAAAAATATTATTACAATTCATTTCTATCACAATCCATACGGAAAATTCAACATTTTGTCTATTAAAATCACAAAAAAAAAATTTTTTTTAAATTAAATTCCGGGACCTTGCCTAATTCATAAAATAACCTAGTTCTTAATAATCATGGATTTCTTGTGCAGTTGTCCGGTTCGCTCGATTGCACTGGACAACAAAATTTGGACGACCCTATCATTTATAGCAACTATGGTTTTTGTCAAGTTTTTAGCGCTGATCACGAATATGAAATCAGAATATTAGCTAATGCCTCAGATTTTTAGGTATTCGGTGTCAAAGTTAAGATATTTCAATTTTTGTGGTAATTTAGGCTTCTATATCATAAAACCTATGGGTAGTAACAAAAGTGTAAAAATGTATTTAGATAACGAAAACATTCATTATTAGCGTAAGGGTTTAATTCTAAATATTTAATTTTTTTTTGTTTTTGCATTATAAAATTATGGTTTTCGTCATACCGTTTTTTGATCCTAAATAACTTGAAAGTAAATTGCTAATAAAAATAGGTAATAACCTTTTATAGATATGTTTTTTATAAGGAATCTGAATATGCCAATAGATTCTTTGTATAATTAATAGTAAAAAAAATTTTGTGCATTTTTTCTGAACTTCGGACGCGGTTTAAAAATTGGAGGCATTGGAAAAAACTAAACCCGGGATCGTTATCCCGAGAAAATTCTCTACAAAACCCTCAAAATATCGTTAATGTTGTTTTTTTTTGTTGTCCAGTGTTATCTTTCAATCCCCCGCATGTAAGTTTGTACATATATTTGTTATTTATTATTACAGGCACCAAGCAGATCCATGTATGTTTCTGTTGACTGATAATTGTTTACAAGCTCCACACAAAGGAACAAAGAATAAAATGGCTGATCAATATCGAACACCATGAATAAAATAGCGGATCATTAAATTTTTCACAATAAGCTTACCTGTAGCAAAGAATTAGAATAATAGCTATTTTTAATATTCCATTGACAAGATCCCAAGATGAAATATCATTATCATTGACGTGATTTGGGGCCAAATGAGACGGTTATATGCTGTGCCATTGAGGTAACTTGGGGTATAGAGGGGAAGTTATTATTAAAGACCCTACCGTTGACAAAATGAGCGCCATAGGGGAAAAGTTATTATTTCTAGTATACTGTCGACGAGACTGCGCCAAATGACAGGCTCGTGGCCGTTGACCAAAACTAGGTCGTTGACGAATTCTGTGGTCCGAAGGGGGAAGTTATTAAGATATTCCATTAAGGTAATCCGGTGGCCATAGAAGGGGATTATTATTAATAGGGTGAGGTGCAATAGGATAAAGAGTAAATATTTGTAGATCTTTATATTCATTTCAAACATTCAAATTCAGCTTTTATATTTATTTTAAACCATTTATTAATATCATTGCATCAAAACATCGACTTCCTGATTCTTCCGACACTCCGCCAACGCAAAACAAAATCCTATTTTTTAACCACAAAAACACTCCTACTAAAAAACTAATTCACGACAATAATATTTTTTTATTCTCTTCAGCTTCGTTTGCGTTAGCACGCGCACGACAGTTCTTTTAACATTTTTTTAAAAATTTTAATGTTTATAGTTAACTTACAAGATTTGTTTAGGGAACACCTAAATGTCAGATTTGATATATGTAGTTAGCTCATAATTCTTAAAAATTCTTGTGATAATTTTAACAACTTTTCTTTTACAAAAGAAAATTAAATTATTTGAGTGCTCTAAAAATTTGGAAAGTTTTAATAAGACTAAGTTTTTAAAAACAGTCTTAGGTGTTTATACAGCCTCAAAATTTTTAAATTGTGAGTCCTAATGCATTTATTTTACAAAAGATGAAATAAAACTTTTTTTAAAGTTGACCCTTTTTTCATCTAAACCTTTTTTGTTTTTTTTTAATTTAGAAAATATAAACTATACTTTTTTTATTCATCAAACTAGATTATTTAAATTTGTACCATAACAACAAAAAAAAACTTGCAAATGGCTAAAATTCATTATAAAGGACTTTAATAGATTATTAATTTGAGAAGTGCTTACGCTAGGTATTCATAAATTTTTTTTTCAATTTGCTGTCCTTTTATTGACCTTATAAAAACTCCTTATAAAACTTCTTTTTTGGTTTTATAACAAAAGATGGCACTATAAAACGGAACTTTTTTGCCATAGACAAATAACAAATTGAATATCAAAATAAGTAGGTAAAATAGTTTTAAACTTATTCTAAAAAACAATAGGATTTCAATATTTTTTTTTGGAAATAACTAAAGGAAAGATAATAAAAAATATCGAAGGTGAATAAAAACAAAAGTTCTAGATCATTTTTTTATAAGCTGTAAAAATCCGTAAAATAAGAGGACAAGGTTTTTATAAGAATATAAAATATCAATAGAATTAAGAACGAATACGAAAATACAATGAATTTTAATCAAATAACAAGCGATACTAAGATACAATGAATATTGTGGAATAACGAGCGAATACGAAGAATGATATCCAAAGGAATTGACCGAACAACAAATTGTGTTTATCATATGTGTCAATGTCTTAACATTCTGCCCCACGTTGAAAGAAGATTCTTTCAACTTAATTTGTTGCTGACTGATGAGTGTCGGTGATTGGTAGTGGACATAACTTTAATGCAGGCCTTTTGTATGTCCCGTCCGAACAAAAAACGGTAGCCACACGTACATGATTATCCGTCCCAGGATAAATTTCTAAAACTCGCCCTATCTTTTATTGAAAAGGAGGTAGGTTATCCTCAACTACGAGCACCAGTTGGCCAAGTTTTATGGGCGAAGATGTTGAATTCCATTTATGCCGATGTTGAACTAAAGTTCAAATATTCCTTTGACCATCTTTTCCAAAAATGTTGTCACATGACTTCAAGATGTTGGAATCTAGATAGCCTTCCAATTGCAATTCGCGTTACATCGGGCTTTGTAAATGTTAAAGGACCTCCAATTAAAAAATGACCAGTGTTAAAAATGCTAGATCCTGGGGGTCATTAGATATAGGTGATAGCGGTCTGGAATTGAGAATCGCTTCAATTTGTGGCAACACGGTGGTTACTTCCTTAATAGTCATTGGTGTTTTGCCAACAAATCTCTAGAGATGATACTTTGTATATTTAACTGCAGCCTCCCATAATCCACCAAAATAAGGGGCCCTAGGAGGTATAAATGCCACGAAATGCCCTCATTGGCTAGAGACGAGGTTATTATATCGTTGTCCTGGCGTGGCGAGCGCTAACTTAGCTCCTTCTTTGCTCCACAAAATTGGTACCATAGTTCGAATAGACATGCAATAATTTTCCCCGCTTGGCGCAAAAACGTTTAAACGCATTGAGAAATGCGGATGTAGACAAATTTTAAACTAATTCTAAATGCACAGCCTTCACTGCAAAACAGACAAAGATCGCTCCGTAGCACTTTGTTTTCTATTGCGGCGAAACCCTTCACGGAGCAATAAAGGGCCGAAAAAATCCACTCCTGTGTTAGTAAATGGTGCGCTTGGTACAACTCTAGAAGATGGGAGCTCGCCCATTATGTATTTTGTAGCGATTGGTTTTGCCTTGAAACACACCACGCAACGACTGATAACACCCTTTACCGCTTATTTAGCACACAACGGCCCAAAGTGTGCTCTTACTGCAGCAAGGGTGGTTTGAACACCTGAATGAAAGTTTTTTTCGTGGTAATGCTTAATGACCAAATTAGTGATATGGTGTTTTTTTGGAACCATAGGATGTTTATGGTCAAATGAGATTTAGGCTTTCGTTATACGGCCCCCAACTCGCATTACTCGATCCTTTAAAAACGGGCAGAGGGGCAGAGGGTTAGCAATTTGCTTTTGTGTGACACCTGATTAGTTCTCTTTAACTCTTTCCTTTGAAAAGTATTGACATTGGACTTGCTGTATAATGAGCATTAATGATTGATGTAACTCTTCTGAACAGAGCATAGCTGTTTTTTTACTCCCTTTATTAGACCGAGTGTTCGACATAGCCTCAAGTATGCTATCACCCTGATCATTCTTAAATACTTTGAGAATCTTGTCCAAATCTCGTCGTTGTCATCGAAATTAAGGATGTGGATCTCAATCTCCCTCCAGGTATATTCGCTAATGGTGCCATATTGTAATTTGACTCACAGTTGGTATTTGAGGATAACCAACTGGGTCCGTTCCACCAGCACCGTTTGTTGGTCAATTTCAAGGAATCGCATCCTCGCGATAACAGATTATGGGATATTTTTGGAGTCGACATAACTCCAAAGGTGTTCCAGCTTGTGTATCTCGGCGACTCGATTAGACTTTCCATCGATTGGGAAACGAATTTAACCATGATAGCACGATCGTTGATTCAGTCCAACAAAAAACTTGGTATTTTAAATATTTGAACGCTACGATAGTTCGTGCCATGAGTTTGACCAATAACACTGCCCCACACAACTCTAATCTGGGCAATGAGACACGTTTAATCGGAGCAATTTTGGATTTGAAACAAACTAACGTGCAAACAGAAAGACTTGAATTTCGTGACCTAAGGTAAATACATGCTCCATACGCACTCTCACTGGCATTACAGAAACCATGAAATTCTAGTTAAGTTGGATGTAGATGGTTGTTCCAACCGAGGAATTCGCAGGGTTTTTAACCTTTGGAGTTGGATATGCAATCCCAAATCCTAGACACTTTAGCGGGTAATTCATCGGTTCAAGATGATTTTAACCAAAATTGTTGGAGTGTGACCTTGGCTTTAATGATTACTGGTCCTACTAAACCCAACGTAAACCTAACGGATCAAACAGCTTAGCAATCTCAGAACAGATAATTTTGTGTAGTTCGAATATTGGCTAGGCTCCTTGATTATGAACATAAATTCATCACTTGCAGCCATCCAGGTTAGTCCGAGAGTTCCTGCAGCATCATTGATATTACAGACTACGTTATCCCGGTTATCTGAATGGGTGAGATCAGGTGAATGGTCACCCATTTCTTCAAAACGAAACCCAGATTTAATAATTGATTAACCTCGTTTATAACTTCTTTAGCCTCACAAGTGAAATCTGTACCTATTAATAAGTAATCAACATAGAAGTTGCGAAGAATGATCCTTGTAGTACGTGGATACTGATCTTTACCTAGTTCAGCTAGTTGATTGAGGTATGGCTAGGAGGCGGATGCAGTCTTATAAGTAACATTATTTAAATCATAAGATTTCAATTTGTCGGAAGGATTACCCCTCCACAAAAATCTTTATAACTGTCGATGATTAGGGCTTACAAGTATTTGACGATACATTTTTTCGATATCGGAAGAAATTGCGATTTTATATTTTGAAAACAAATTAGGATGCATGTGAGATCTTGAAAGCTGGTCCTGTCATCAAACATTCGTTAAAAAAATCCGCTCGTTGTAGTTGCTGAACCTTTAAAAACAACACTAATTTGTACTGATGTCTTCCTTAAAAACAGGATGATGCGGTAGATAAAACGACAGTAGGGTAGCATCAGTTTGGTTTAAACAAAGAGCCATTTGAGCTGATTGCTCATATTTATTCATGAATTTAGTATATTCATCCTTTAATTTAGGGTCACGCAAAAAACTGCGTTCAAGAGACAAAAACTGTTTACGTGCATTATTAAACGAGTCTCCTAAAGCTGAAATATTCAATTTTAAAGGTATTACTAAAAACCTCCGTTCAGGTGTTCTGGAGTAAGTGGACACAAACCCTTTTTCACATTCAACCTCCTCGGGACTTAAAAGATTTTGTGGAAGAGGTTTTTTAATCTCACAGAAACGTCGAAGTTAATGTTAAATTTCAGTTGCAGTGGTAAAATTGCAAGATATGTTGCGCTGGACGGTACAATTAGGGGCAACTCCTGATGCAACCCAGCCGAAAGTTGTCTTTTGCCATGTCGGTTGATTTGTAGCCATTCTAATTTGACCAGTCCCTAGGAGATTCCAAAATTGCTCTGCTCCAGAGATGGGCAAGTAATGATTACTTGTAATTAAATTACAATTACTAATTACTCTCATAGTAATTAGTAATTAGTAATCAATTACATTTTTTATAAAGTAATTGTAATGGTAATTAATTACATTTTTTAGTAAAGTAGTTGTAATGATAATGATTACTTTTTCAAAGTAATCATTATATTAAAGTAATCATTCCATTTGAATTTATTAATATGCTTAAAGATTGTATATAGATATTAAGAGAAATCTGCTTTTGTTTTTTCTTTCATTAGTTTGTTTTAAAAGTAATATTTTTTAAATTGTATCGACACGTTTAACACTTCTTTGGGTTTATTTGACCCAAAGAAATTTTATATTTTTAATAACTTTTTAAAGAAGCAATATCCTAAACTGATATTTATATTTATTAAATACATTCATCAAGTCAACAATTTGCATCTAAAAGTATTTTAAAATATGAGCTCAAATTAAAGATATTGACTTTTTGGGTCATATTGACCCAAACAGCTAAAATAAGCACACAAATTTTTCCTTAATAAAATTTATGTGATAAAAATTAAAATGCTTTTAAACATTCTTTTTCATCCAACCTATTAAAGAACAATGAAAAGGTAAATTATTTATGCAATTTATACTGATATTTTGGCAAATCTAGAGAGATTAGTGCCAACATTATTTGAAAAATTAGCGGATTTAAATGACCTTAAACCTAATTTAAAATTTTGTAAAAACCTTGTCTCAAAAATGATTTCTAGTTTTGAAAATAGGTTTGAACACCATCTTACTATGTCGGTAAATTCCAATTTTGCATTATTAGCATCAATGTCTCATCCATTTTCTAAATTAGACTGGGTAGAGGGCAGGGAGAACAAAGAAAATTTAAAATCGTTATTGATATCAGAAGCAAAAAAAAATAAAAAAAATTGACATATCTTCAAGTCAAAATGTTTCTAAAAATCAAAGTTTATACAGGTTTAAAAATTTACCTAAATCAAAATTAACAAATGATCTCTACGATGAGGCAGAATTAGAGGTTCTAAAATATTTAAATGATAATAGTGAAAAGCTACCAATGTTAGAAAATTACCCAACAATTAAAAAGATTTTTTTTAAGTATAACACGATATTAGGCTCATCAGCCTCAGTCGAAAGATTATTCAGTCTTGTCACTTTATTAAATAGATTTAATAGAAACAGATTGTCCAATGAGTTGTTTGAGAAATTATTTGTTTTAAAAAGTAAATATAAATACGAAACCGGCTATAAGGATTTAGTAACTAATCAAACTTTCTTCCACTAACTCAAATATATTTTTAATTATATAATTTAGCATTTATATCCAAAATAAATGAATCTTTTTACATATTGTCTATATAATAAGTGTTTTTATTTTTGTGTATTATTATTTTCGTGTTTTCTAATTTTATATATGAAAATTTTTGAAAAAGTAATTGTAATTGTACTTGTAATTAGTAATTAATTACTTGAAAATTTATGTAATTGTAATTGATTGTAATTAAGTACTTTTTTAAAAACAGTAATGGTAATTAGTAATTAATTACATTTTTTTCTAAAGTAGTTGTAATGATAATGATTACTTTTAAAAAGTAATTGTGCCCATCCCTGCTCTGCTCCAATAAATAAAAATCTTGTTTGAAAACGAAAACTAAGGATTGGCCAAAGATATATCTTTTGGAATTTTAATTTTTTATGAATTGAACGAATATGCTGGAATATTGGTAGTAATTTCTGCAAAAAATAATTGAAATTGCAACGCTTTTGAATAAGGGGAACACTTTGCTCAAACTGCCTACCGAATTATTCACAGTGTAAATATTTGTTAATCCCTTATTTTATTTTTGTATATGTAGGTTATCTTGTTTGTACCTTAAGCACACCATTATTATCTACATACAAAAATATATTAATTAGAGAAAAATTAAATTTAACTTAGGCCATAAAGATCCAAGAAGATCAAATGTGCGGCTCCAATGAACCTATAAAACTTACTTCAATATTTGTTTTCGTTTATCCAATATTAGATTGGACATGGCCATGAAGAAAGACAAAAAAATGGCATAATTTGGAAAAGTGTGAAAATTGAGGCTTAATGGCACAAGTTAAAAATAGACGTTATACATTTAATATAATTTATAATTATAAAATAAGTTTCAGAAATATAACATATAATATCATCTAAATAGATTCCTGGCTATATAGAATTACATAGTTAGAGAAAAAAACATAGATAAATGCAAGATTGTAATTTAAAGAATTTTATTTACATTTGCTTTAAAATATGATATTATTAAATTAATATTCAATAAAAATAGTGACTAACATAGAGATATATATATAAGGAAGAATAATAAAATGTAAGCCTTAAAGTAAAAAATGAATTTGAATTAAAATAATTTAAAAGAAAATGGTGGAGAGGGGGGGGGGGGGGGGGGGGATTGATAACAAAACTGTAAAATGTTTAAATACTTACGTGAGGTTTGTGTAGTAAATAAAAACCATTTTCGGTAAAGTTTGATATACCGACAATTTTTAAAATGGAAAACTTAGCAGAAAATTGGCAGATTAATAAATAGGGTAAAAGATGAATCAATGAAGCTTGAATATTTATTTTAGTATTTCGTTATCAAGGATATTAGGATCTATTTAAGGAAACGCAGGTAACGTCGGCTTGCTTCTTTCCCCAGTTGATACTTATACTTAAATACCGCTAATTAGAGTCTGTTAAGTCAGGCTCTAATCGGGTATCCCTTGGCGAAACGCTTTTAAAATAATTGAAAGCTTAATGACGCAAATATTTTTAGCGGAGATTTACACACTGTGATGAGCTTGCATCTACAATATAACGGCATTTTATAAAACACTATGGAGCTCATTAAGGTCATACCCAAGGCCATCCATTGACTTCTCCAAATTGTTAGAATTACATTTTTTAAATATCATTTTACACTATATATATATATATATATATATATATAGCCATCTAACATCTCAGCTTAAAAAAGTAGGAATACAGCAAGACCGCTTTAATTCCATTTTGAAACAAAATGTTTTTATATAACCAATATCACTGGACAACAAAATTTAAAAGACTTTAGCATCATTTATGGCAACTATCGTTTTTGGTCAAGTTTTTGGTGCCAATTACGAATATGAAATTAGAATTTTAGCCAATGCTTTAGATTTTTAGTTGGTGTCAAATTGTCAAAGTTGAAATTTTCTATTTGTGTGGCAAAGTAAAAATATATTTAGATTAAGGAGATATTCGTTATTAACGTAAGGCGTTTAAATTTTTATATAATATTCAATTTTTTTTATTATTTTAATAAAATTAGTATTTTTGTCATGAAATCCGTTTTTTGATCCTAAATAACTTAAAAGCTAATAATTTTATAACTTTTTTTAGATATA
>CM060245.1:27518201-27603065 GCA_030555515.1 Acutogordius australiensis | reverse complement strand
GTTACAAATTAGCGAAGGTCGCAAAAAGTCGGTAAAATATTTTCTGAATTTTTTCTTTTTCGATTTTATCAAATATAAATTTGAGTTGAATAATAAAATATAAATTGAAAAATTTTGAGTAAAAATGTCATTTTAATGCAAGATCAAAAGCAATATAAAAATTTTCTGATGTTTTTCACAGGTGGGCCAAAGTTGCATATTGTAAAATGTTAGTATTTTTTAAAAAAAAATTTTGCCGCAATGGATGTTTTTCAGGTTAAAAATTATAATATCTTTTATAGTCAATTAACCAAAATAAATTTGCTTAAGTATTTTTATTTTAAATTTCATTATTATTATTTTAATTTTTAGCAAAAAACTATTAAAAAAAGTATTTAAAATCACAAAGTACTAATACCCTTCTTATTCGGTGCAACTAAAAAGGAAAATAAAAATTTACAATGTTTAATTTATGAGACATTTACGTTATGTTTAAAAATACTATTTTTTTATGACTAAACATTTCTTTGAAGTGCCATGAACCAGAATATAAACAAAAAATTAAAATTATATATTCCATCTAATTACTAATAGGGTTATATTCTATAGGCCCTTAATCTAAAATATCTTTGTCACGGTTAATTAACTATTTTCTAGTTTAATTATACAATTAAATTATTCTTGTGTTGTAGATTCAGAAGAAATCGATGAGCCTTGACAAAATCTTGATCGGCTAACACTAATGTATTTCAATCACTTTTCAATTGACAGAGAGTTTAGAAATCTAATCGCCAGGGAATTAAATTATCTTAAATCCAGTGGGGAAAAGGTGTTTATTAGCAATATCGCATAATCAAATAAAATATAAACATGTTTAACTTTTTTTTAATTAGTCATTGCTTAAATTGCCTTTAATAGTAAATCGGCTCAGGTTTGGGACCATTATCTCAGTATTTAAGCGAAACCTTGATAAGCCAGATGCCCCTAATCCAGTACCCAGTTCTTTTTTATTTTTCTTGGTGGCCTGTGACCATTAGCTAAAAATACTTCAATTTTATTCTGGCAATTAGACAAATGTTTGGACAAAGCAGATGAGATGCCTAAAGAAAAAATATGCTACCCCAATTTTGATAATATTTTTCCAATATTAATAATAGCTTTAAAAAGTTGTTTCTCTTTAAAATGATAAAATTTTTTTAATTATAAAGTTAGGGAAATTATATAAAAATAAAATAAAATTTTAGCAGGTAGGGATATTTAAAATTAAACAGAATGATGAAGAAACGTCAATTTGAAACATGATATATAAACTTACTGAAAAAGTTTTATTTTTATATTTATTTCATGGGTTGTAAGTATCATATAATACAAGATCTTACTTACAGGGGCGTATTGAGGGAGAGGGGGAGGGAAGGGGAGTCAAAAGGGGGCATTCTCCCCTTTAATTTTATATTAAAAGTTATAAATTTTTTGCTTTAAATTTATTAACTATCGAAGCAATGCCTTATAGGATTAATAATAAATTATCAATTTTTATTCCTCAACAATCAGGGGGCTAGAATCGGGCTGGGCGGGCTTTTGGGTCACATCTTTAATCTTAAGTTTAAATAGTTGGGAGATGAAATTTCTATGCGAACGTCCATAATTCTTGGGGTATAGACCTAGGTTTAGGATATTAAAATATGAAGATGGCACATTGAAATATTAAAGTATGTTATTAATATCCAAAATCCAAGGTTTTTCAACTACTAAGACCCCCTCCGCCTCTTTCATATAAGGCTATGTCTCTTTTAATCTTTATTTTTTTTAAAAATATGGTATAAAAGCAATTATGGTTATTTAAAGGGGTTTTTGCATTATTGCTTTTGCGACGTAAAAGAACGCGTTAAAGAATTTTGATAAATAGAAATCCCTGTTTGATTATACATTTTGCGATATAAACAAACCATCTATAAAACACAACATTGCTTAAATCTCGTTAATTGTTTTTACTTTTAAAATTTGAGGTTATCCAGAATACTTACCACAGTCGAAAGAACTTTTCTATTTTTCCCCCCCTTTTAAATGGCCTGTGGACATATATATATTTTTTACCGGTGGCAATAAGCTAAAATTTTGTTGGGAGAATAAATGATTTCACATTAGGTTCAAATAATTTTGAAATTTATTAATATTTTATTTGGTTTTTAAAAATCTGATATTCTCATCTAAAGAAATGCTTTAGTTTTTTTGAGAATTTACTAATAATCATCATTTTGACTTGTGGCATTATTAATAATTAGATTTCCATCGGACAGGATTTCTTAGAGTTGATAGAGGTCACGTAAAAATGTAATAGGACATATTACCATAGGCAATGTTGTGTGGATCATTATTTAAGGTAAAGTTATATAGCATTGTTTGTAATGATGATATTCTCTAGGTCTGATACATGATATCCACAATGCCTGAAACATTTTATGTAATAATAAATTTGCATGTCAAACGAATATGTCTTAGGAAAACATGAATTTTTTTAAACTAATTTATGTTATTTTTTTTATTTTTAAAAAAGCAATATAGATTATTAATACAATTTTGTCTACCTTAATGTTGAAGTGACAAACAGTATATTTTAGTAATTAAAATTTTAAATAAAAATTATTAAACTTAATGATGACTGCATTGTTCGTCTGACACATGATTTACAAGAAATCTGAAACCTATTGTATACGGTTTTTCAAAATTTATATATTAAAATCTTATCGGTAGAAGCTTAGCGAGAGCTGGGATAGAGTTTAAAGCAATTAAATAACTTAAGCTCATTCGGAGTAATAAATTACAAAGATTAACAGAAGAAATTAAATATATACATTAAATTTAATCGTAGATTAACGCCATCTATCGATTCTTTGTATAAATATTAGTTAATATATAGTGGTGTCCAAATAATTACATTGAATGTTGCGTAATACAAGTCAATTGTATTGTGAAACACTATAAAATTTGATTTAGTACTTTTAATTCCCTTTTTTGGTTATTTGTGATTGTAAACTAATTTAAAAAGTAGGTCAGCATAATTGTTCATTTTCCTTTTCAAAGCAATTTATAATGTTAAATTAAATGATTTTACATACAAATATAATTGCTTTATAAAATTATCTGAGTTTTAGATTAAATACTAAACGCCACATTCATTGATTATCCTTTAGTAGGTATTTTAGGTTAATCAATTGACCTTGCGTCAATGGCAATTTTTTAAGATACGGTTTTATAATTACCTAGAAGAAACAAACAATACTTTTAGATATTATTACATAAAACTTAAAAACAATCCTATATATTATTAGATATTATTATATAAAATATAAAAACAATCCTTAGGCATGCCAAATTAACATTGCAAGTAGGGCATGTCAACTCCGGTATCGGAAAGGAATCCATAAACTCTGGAGTTTTTTTAGAGATTTTCTAGTTAATACATGTAATTATTACATAATTAGCTGATTCATTTATTTATGAGTTTACAAAAATTTGAATATTAATATTTCTAGTAGGCTAATGTTAACTAGGAAACAAAAAAATAAAACTCCGGAATTCCTGAATGGACTCCTCGATTCCGGATTTTACATGCCCTAAATTCAAGGCATAAAGAGGTAAGCTCTATAATTTTTAGTAGTCTTCTAAGCTCTCACATACAATATACTTTTGTTTCATAATATTTTTTTGTTTCAGTTTAAAAATTTTGAAAAGAAAGTATTCTTTTTTTACTTTACATAAATTAGAGTCTGTGTGGGGTGGCACTGAATCATTGGGAAATGTTATCTTAGAGGGAACTAAATTTTTAAAAGGTTAAATTAAGATTAGAAATGATGACTATTACTTTCGGTCTGACGCATGATTTACACGACAACTGATATGTTATCACTATTTATATATTCAAAAAATCTTAAAAAATAAAAAATATAAAATAATGGTATTAATAAGATCAACATATAATTATAAAAATTATATAATTTTAAGTTTATTTGATTAAAGAATTTTTTTTTAAATTATACTTATTTAACATATTAGAAAATAATATATGAGCAATACAATCTACGACACTATTATTGTTGCTAACCAATGGCTTTCGAATATTTAAGGTACCATGCTAATTAAATTAAATGATAAAAAATTCTTCATCTGAAACATGATTTGCTTTATATCTGAATGTAAATCTTCAAATATTCATAATAAGAATAATATTGTAATAGGTCACTTTCGAGTTCATTTGTTTTTCCAGGATATTTTAAAAAATTTTAATTTTTAAAATTTCAGTTTTTATTGGCACTTCTTAACATTATTTTTTTATAATGTTTTTGGTGTATCTATAGAATATTACCAAAAATATTTAAATGCCTATGAACCTGCCTAATAATCATTTCTACATGACTAGCTTAAAAATTTACAGCTTATAAAGTAAACTAAAACTATTTTTTTTTACAAAACTTTAAAATTATTTAGGAATGAATTTTGAACGCACGCACGAAATTTTATAAGGCTAGCTTTTTTATTTCAACGATAAGCCGCAAATTTATTTTTAAAAAAAAATTAAACTGTTTTAAACTTGCTTAAAAACTGGATGTTTGTATTAATATAAAAATATTTTAATATTTAAAAATCAAAAGAACACAGCCAATGCCTTGTTAAGGTTTGCACAAGCGGTATCCTATTTATCCGATTTTGATTAGAGTAATGGAACGGAAAAATTGGCTAATGCAATAAGTAAACAATTTTAATTGTCTTAATCTCGGTTTGATACATTATATATTTGACAACTGAATATCATGTGTAATAACCGGCGACAAATTAAAAAAAATATAATATGAACTCTACTATATACCACAATTTCACCCAGTCTAGATTATTGAATATAAAGACTTTCTAATTACTATATAAATGAACTTTGATTATCTTATAAATGAACATCTAATTGATCAGTATCCGATTAAAAAAAGTGAAAAAAGAATAAATTATAAATTGTTTTAGAAAAACATCCTCTTTTACCTGAATTAAGATCTTTAACATCTTTATTTTAATTTGGCACATAAATAAATCTTTATCGTTTTTTAATATACCAAATTTTTAATTGCAAAAAGTTAATAAAATCTGGTTTTACGATCTTTAAAACATTTTGAAACATTATTTTTAACCGCTAATATTCTTAAGATATCTTACAAGTAATGGCGCATTCATTAATAATATTGATTTATTAGCAACTTTTAAAAATATATTATATCATAATTTTTAACATCCAAATAGACTCGAAGTAAGTGTGGACCGCTTTAAAACATGTCCAAAACCTTTTTTTAATGAGGCTTGTATATTTTTTTCATATACAAATTTAGATTATAATGCCTATATATGAGGAATGGTAGCATAAGCACCACAATACCACTCGCTGGTTAAAATAATGATTTAAATGTAAACTAAGTCCGAAGTCATTAAATGAATAAATCAGACGATGCTCAAATATTTTTCTAAGTAATTTTCATTATTTATAGACAGACTTAAAAGATAAATTTTTAACAAACCTATTATAATCCTTAAAAATTAACAAATAGTCACAATTATAAAACAAAAGGCTAGATTAATCCTGTTGAGTTCTACAATTTTTATTTTAAGGGTAAAACTTTAAGTTTTAATAATAAAAATTTTTATAGTTACAAAACACTAATTATTTTATGAATCTAATGCGAGTGATTCTCATTACTTATTATTATCATGTGCCGTTCACAGTACGTAGCGTCATTTAAAATAAGCTTGTTAAAAAAAATTATAGACTTAATTTATTTTTAATTTCAAAAATTTATATAATTAAATGAAAAATGAAGGATTTTAAATTGATAAGTCGTCTAATATAGTTTATAGCAAATAAGGCAAATTATTAATAACATTTTCAACTTAATTTTTTTATTTTTTAAATATAAGGTTACGTCCATTTTAATGAACAAATTTCTTAATGCAGATAAATAATAAACCTTTTTTATAATAGTTTATTTCAAGTATTTTTTTATTTTTGTGTCATAGCGCATAGTCTTTTTTTTTTTATTTTTTTACGACTTACAGGCAATTTTTTTGCCTTATGGGACGGAAAAGATTATCAAGATACTTAATTGTTACCCAGGTTTTATTTTGTTATTTTGTGCCATATAATTAATTATATTTTCTTTGCAATACTTTTTATTAGGTAGCAATCAAATAGTTTTCCGAAAATTAATTCGCTTAGGAATCTATAGGTATTTATTCTATTTTTTATCTTAATTAATCTGGCCAATTTTATTAAAAATCTATCTCTACTAATTGCTTTATTTAAAAATTAAGAATTTTGTAAACATAGGGCAAGCCTGACTTGCATCTTCGAATATGTTTCTTGAGATTCTCACTAAGTTAAAAGTTTTTATTTTAACTCTTCATAATATTAATTCAATACAATTTTTTAGGCCTGGCGCGCTTGTATGCCGGCGCAAGTTATCGCGACGCTAAGCATAACGACATTATTTGGCCAGGGCTAAATTAAATATATTTCTCTTCTTTTTTTGTTTAAATTAGATTTTTATTTCCTTGCAACTTAAAGAATTAATCTTTGTTTTGATTTTAAAAAATAATTATATAGGTTTGCAGTTAACATCTTCAATAAAAAAATTTGTGAAAGGCCTAAAGAAAGGTTTGTAAAATTGCGCGATTTTGTAAAAAGACAAGCTATATAAAACTTTGGCTATCAATCATATCAAAAATTAAAAGGAGTCTGGATGATGCTATCGGCCAAAAATTGCAAACAAAATTATTAAATTTGGAAATGTTGTTCTAAATGTACTTAAAAATTAGATAGAAATAACTTAAAAAAATCTAAATTATATGCGAGTTTTAATAACTAGAAAACTAAAATCCGCATAAAATTAACAAAACACTTTGCCCATTTTTTAAAAATTTTTTTAATTAAAAGCTTGGTAAAATATCTCAAATAGTAAATTTATTATTTTAATGGTAATTTAGGAGATTTTATTAAACGGGCAATAAATATTTTTTTTAAAGCATAAAGTACTCAGGTAATATTTTACTTTATGGTATTCATTGCCATCAGTGTTATTAAAATTAAAAAATTGTGTTTTTTTAAAAAAATTTAATAAAATATTACACAACTAATTACTTTTTAAAATTATATAACTATCCATTATAATATCAATGATGACTATTCGGTAATTCTGACACATGATTAATATAATAACTGAATGATTACCATATATGATTTTTTATTCAATTATGAAGATGCATGTTTTGGAAACGTTTACATTTAGACAAAATATAAAAATTATTTAAATATACGTTAAAACACAAATATAAAATACATTATTTTGTGTGTAGCCCAATTACTCCAACAGATTGGCTATATTTAGTGTTTTTAATGTATGATGCAAATAATAAAAGGGGTTAAGAGTTTTATTTAAATACGTGGTTTTGTTCCTATAAAGCAATTGTAAACACAAATTTTAAATTTTTATTGAACTAATAGGTTCTATAATGCCAATAAATTAGGTCTCAATGTGGAGTATTCAAGGCAATTGTTATTTAATGGTAATATTGGATATGTATACGGTATATTAGTTATAAATTATAGTAAATGATGAAAATCGGGTTTCTCTGATATACGTTTGATCTATTTGACAACTGAAACAATGTCACTCCATTAAATTTTTATAATCAGTACAACTTTTATCACAAATTTTAATCAAATAATTAAACAAAAACTTTAGATAAGCAATTTTTAATCATATTTAATTAACTTAAATCTAGTGTAAAGGACAAAATAATTTTCATTGTTAAATTCGAAAATGCTTTTTATAAGGTACTTTGTGATTGCGCTCGGTGATAAGGTAAACATCGAAGAGGTAACAAGAGTAGCTAATTAGGGGAATTTTGTGGATAAAGTAAACGTTTATAATAAATTTAAATGATGACCATAACTGAGTCTGACACATGATCTATATAAAGACTGAATATAATTTACAGAATTGTTTTAATTTAAGTAATTTCCGTTTATTACATATTATAAAAGGCTAATAAAAATATTAAATTAAGTTTTAGGTAACTATAGAACTTTCCGTTTATATTGACAACAAAAATATATTTAAAATTGTGAGTTGAGTTAAAAAACAGTTGCACTATATATTGCCTAATTATTTTTTTTTAATATAAAACTATATAATGTATCAAAAATTTGATGGTATAAAAATTTGTCTATGCGCCATTTAATCAAGTTTTTTTAATCTTTTTATAGAAATCATATATTTTAGCGATAAAGCTAGATAATACTTTTAAATATTAAGGGTTTTTTCATCAGGTATGTGCTTTCTATATTTAATGATATCAATTAAATCTTTATTATTACTTAATTTTAGAACTTGGACTATAATGTTTTTAAGGTACTTGTACGCGAACTGGCTCACATCTCGGTGTAAGTTTGTCTATTTTTATTGCAAAAGAGCATAGTTATATACATTTTTCACTTATTAAAAGCTAACTATTTTAATTTTATATTTTTGCATAATAATAATAAAATTTAAGATTTAAATTTCCAAAAAAATTACAAAACAAAAATCTCAAGGTATGTTCAACCATGCCTTTTATTAATCTTATACACTACCATGACTAATTTTTATGCTTTCCCATTTCTAAGCTCCGTTTTTGTACCATTTTTTATTAATTATAGGATAAAAATATACATTAAATGCCAACATTGGTTTTTTTTATTTTTGTTTGCAATAGATATATAAGCGCATAATTTCTTATGTTATAAATTTAAAGTTATTAATGTTAAAAATTCAATTAATTTCGTTGTCATTTACTGTAAATCTTTTAGCTTTTGGTTATTCAAATAAATTATATTGTCATGTCAGTCAAAACAGGGCATATAAACGATGAATGAGGGGGGCGTATGTTCAAAATTTTTTTTAAGATTTTGTGAAAAAATTATTTGCTCACGTTTTAAAAATTAAATTAAATTGAAATAATAATTATAAGTTTACCTGGTTTTTGTTAATCGGTAGCTACTTTTTATTTGTATGTTTAGAGAAGAAAATTGTACACAAAATAGATCAAAATAAAAATTGATAGAAGGAAGTTTTATAAACGTAAGATTATATGGTGTATTTCATAATTAGAATATTAAAAGTAATTAAAAATGATGACGATTAGCTATCTCTGACATATGATCTACATAAAATCTGAGAGACTATAATGCTTACACATGCAAAATAAGAAGTTTCTATACGAATTTAAAATGCAGTAAATTGATTTACAAGACTCATGTCTAATGTTTTATTACTTCCACAATATTTGATGAGATTTCTCTGGGGAGGTTGAAATGACAATATTATACAAAATAGAAATGACCTAAATAATTCTATAGTATATTTTTAATACTTAGATATATTAAAAGTACAATTTATAGTAATTACAATATATTAGCTGGTATTAAATTTTTTTCATATCTTTTAGATTTTAATTTTATTTGTTTATTCTTAACTCTGCATGTTTATAGCTGGTTACATTGTTTGACCAAGGAATACATTGTAAAATATTTAAAAGATTTAAAGCCTTGTTATTACTTTTACAATATTCGCCGTGTTTTATCCAATTAATAATTTTTTTTATCTGAATTTTACCAATATAACTTTTGAAAAAAACTTCTAGGTATACAATATTCGGAACGGTGGCAGAATAATTTCACAAGGAGCCTGCTCAAAAGTGAGTAAATTACAATTTGAAGGTTTTATTTACAATTGAGCTTTATTTTAAGATTGTTCATCCGAAAATAATCTTTTTCCTACTTCTTTTTTTAAAGATAGTTATAATAAATATTTAAAATATTTATTTTACTCTAAAAATATATTAAATCCAAAAAAATTAAGTTAAAACTTAATTAATAGTATGCCATATGTTTTCCTGGTCTTTTTTGATAGCATAATAGGTCGCATCTTACACAATTCTTTGGTTACTTCTTATTGTTGTTCCTGATCTTTTACTACATTTTGCCCTATACATATTGATTTTCAACTTCATCTTTGTTAAATAAAAAACAAAATATGAAATTATTTATGATTAAACTTAATGATGACTGAGCGATCTATCTGATATATGATCTAAACAAAAACTGAAACATCATCATAATATTTTTTATTTTTATTAATATACCTTTCAGGGTAAAAAATTAATTAAGGTTTAATGTTTATTTCCAAGCCATAAGCAAGTAAAAATACCGGCGACCGGAAGAATTTCTGTTAACCTGGATCAAGCATGCGGGAAAAAAATTTCTACTTTCTCAAATAATGTATTTATACCATATTTTTCTCATATATTTAAAAATTTACATAGTATACATTTTTTTGATTCTTCTATTTATTTAATAAAATAAATTACCCTTTCATCTAACTTAAACAGGGCTATGAAGCTTAAAACTTAATAACGCCTCGTTTTAAATCATACATTTTGATACCAAGATTTTGGTTTAATGAACGAACAAAATAAATGTTGTCAGAAATGATTTAGTATTGGTTTAAGATGGCATCTCCAGGACTAATGATCATAGGTCACTATTTGCAAATATGGTAGAATTGTTTATGAATCAAATAAATGATGACAAGTGAGTCTATCTGATACATTATCTACAACAACAACTGATGCACTGAGTTTTACATAGATTGGTTTATTTTTATTTTATACATGGTAAGGTTTAGTTGTTTTTAGTTATGTTATACAAAGGCGAGGAGAAAAATACGCTCTAAGTCGTTTGTAATTTTAATAATATTTTGTCTCTAAGCTAAAGGGTGTAGAGCTAAATTACTACTAATATATTATTCATGTAGATCTACAAATGCAAAATATTACATTTTTTAGCTAGCTCTATTTTTATATAAAAAATGTTGATTCTTAACTTAAGGTCTATTAATTTTTTATTGCTCCCAATACAGTTTCAATTAGTGGATAAGCACGACGTACACACAATGTCTATTAGATACAAATATGAATAATGTATAACCTGAATTTTCACAGAATAAAGTAAAAATCGCAAAACACAATAAAGAAAATTTTATTTGATAAAGTTGGCTAACATGTTTAATAATCGCATCAAGTCACAAATACGCCAATATTATATTTAAAAAAATATTTTTTAAAATAATGCCAAATTAAGAAAGGCTTAATAAGGCTTTTGATTTGGCGTTATAACATATTTTTTGTAAAATATTTAGAGCAGCAGCAGCAAAGATAAGAAAATTGAAGGCATCTTTCGAACAATAATCAATTCCAAAGTATACCTTTTAATTAATTAATTTATTGGTATAATGACAATGCTTCTTTCGCTGATATATGATCTAAACAATGACTGAAAAATATTGTTTGCTAAATAAATTATTTGGTATTAGGAAAAGAAAGTTTTACATTATTTTATGATATGTTTTTGATTCTTAAAAAAAGGTAAACGCAATTTTAAAAATTTGTGACATATACGCTAAATGGGGTCTATACAAACCCATATTAAAATTTTTTAGTTTATTTTATATGCTATTAATCTTAAAACTGAACAAAACTATTAAACAAATATTAAAACAAATATATCCGTTAATGTTGTTACAGAAGTCAAATTTAGGAATTATTTTTTTACATAAATGTATGGCTCATATTGCCATTAAATGCACATTATAGGGGTTATGTACCCAAATTTTAATAATTTAACAAGAAAAAAATTAAAGTTAAACTTTTTTTTTAATTTTCACTTTGTAGCCCACATATTAACTTAAATATACGTGTTAAAAGTATTTTTAGGAGTTATTATGGATTTTAATTAACATGAACCTCTAAATTATGCATATAATTCAGAGATAATTAATTAAAATTTTATATATATTTAGTTGCGGAGATTCGAAGCTTTGGTACATGTGAGTTTATAGAAGATAAATCAACAGGTAATTTTTATAGATGGATTAATTACATTGAAAGTAATTTATACTGTATAGAACTTGATGATGACCATTCGTTACTTTGATATATGATATATACAACAGCTGAAACACATTCACATATACTACAGGTCTGCATTTAGGTATAAAATTAGTGAAATTGCAGTAAAATAATCTAAATGTGGCCTTATATTTATTTGTTTTTCTAAAAACGTAAGTATAAAGTTCTAGCCCCTACTCATCATGCATGGAGAGTCAATAAAATGACAAAATGAAATAAAAATGACTGGTTTTTCCAACCTTAACACTCCTAATGTAAAAAAATTGTGTAACTTCAATTGTTTATCTAAATTATATATCAATATATAATTATATTAAGCTATGTAGAATCCATATTTAGGTTATACAAAATATATTTAGCAGGCGCAATTTTTTGGGGATAGAAATTTTTTTTTGAGATTGAAATAGTTTAGCTGTTTAACTATTCAATATATTTTGTTTTTTCTCATTTGTTTAACATTTTTTTTAAATAAATTTTTATTGATTACGGTAAGCACAAAGTTTTAGCAGAGAAAACGATACACATTCCGAATAATAGTAGCCTTAAATAAAAAAGCTTTTGTCTGCATCTCTTTTCTTAGAATACCTATAACGCGAAAAAAACATATGAAAAACTGCATATAAAATAAATAAATCTCTCATACACTATATATATTACATACAATAATCTTTTTTTTAATCTTTATCAAATATGTATAGTTTACGCCTACAAACTTTGTTGGAATAGCGGAACCAAAACTATATAAATTATAATCCAATGTGATTATCATATTGTTCAGCAGTATTTTGTGGACCTTAGTGATAGAAAGTAAAGTTAAATATATAAAAAAATGATGACCACTGACTCCCTCTGACACATGATTTAAATGACTTCTGAGTTATTCCATTTAAGTTGACAGGGAAATTACTCTTTCTTCCAGTTTTATTATTCGCTCAATTAAATCTAAAAATTTAAAAGAAACTTGAAATAAATTGGATTTACGTGATTATTAATAAATCTTACCTAAACTCTAATGTAAATCAAATTTCAATATCAAAGAAGGCACAAAAAAGAAATATAGAACAATAGTTAACAAAGAAAAGTACTATTTATTTTGGAAATATTAATTGATTTATTCATTTGTAAAAATACCAGAAACAACAATCAAACAATAAAGTATTTGTAAACAATATTTTTATTGTTATTCGCAATGTTAATTAAAAAATACATCATATTTTTTTAATTAGCTTAACAAGCAATTAAAAAAGTAAAAAAAAATTATTTAAAAAAAAAGTTAAGTCATGCTAAGCTTTGTTATAAACATCTTATTTAATTTCCTCCGTTATATAATTTAAACTTAAATTAGAAAAGAAAAGCCAAAATGAATTTTAGACTATAATAACAAATCGATATCAATGGCTATTTTTTACTGAAATTGGCGTAAGCGACAAAAATATTAGTGCAGAAATTAAAATCACTTAAATTTTAACTCATTTAATCTTGTTTCTAGAATTGCGTTTTTGAGTCATTATACGTAAAAATGGTCACTAGCTTCACGACCTTTGACTTGTTATTCAATAATATTTGGTGTAAAAAGATTGAAAAGCGAACAACAAGGAAACTACTTAAAGATGATCAACTAAAAAATATGTAATGGACTTTTATAAGGTGATACAAATTTATATAAGAACAATGATGAATATCAGCTTTCTCTGACATACATGATCTTCACCAAATCTGAAACACCATTATATCAATTTATTATTGTATTGTTAAAATATAATTTTATTGTCATTACCTATTTTTAAAATTATATAAATGCAAAAAATTTTAATGTTAATAATTATATATATAAAATAAATATATTTAGGTAAAGATAGTATAAAAGATTCGGGCTGTGAAATATATATAGTGAAAATTGATCTATCCTGCTCAAAATATGGTAATCTATTCTTTTATTAATTATACGATTGATTCTTCAGTCTCTTTTCTTAGAATACCTATAACGCGAAAAATTCATATGAAAAACTGGATATATTATAAATAAATCTCTTCTTACACTAGCTACATTCTATACAATAATTGTTCATATATCAAACCTAGGCTGGGTATACGTTTTTAAGCGTACAATTATTTTTGACTTTGATTATTTGATATCAATACTATATAAATGATAATCCAAATGATTATCATATTGTTCAGCTGTATTTTGTGGACCTTATTGATAGAAAGTAAAGTTAAATATATAAAAAAATGATGACCACTGACTCCCTCTGACACATGGTTTAAATGACTACTGAGTTATTCCATTTAAGTTGACTGGGAAATTACTCTTTCTTCCAGTTTCATTATTCGCTCAATTAAATCTAAAAATTTAAAAGAAACTTGAAATGAATTGGATTTACGTTTTATTCATACCTAAATCTAATGTAAATCAATTTATATCAAAGAAGGCACAAAAAAGAAATATAGATCAATAGTTAACAAAGAAAAGTACTATTTATTTTGGAAATATTAATTGATTTATTCATTTGTAAAAATACCAGAAACAACAATCAAACAATAAAGTATTTGTAAACAATATTTTTATCGTTATTCGCAATGTTAAATAAAAAATACATCATATTTTTTTAATTAGCTTAGGACAAGCAGTTAAAAAAGTAAAAAAACAATTATTTAAAAAAAGTTTACAGTCATGCTAAGCTTTGGTATTAAACATCTTGATTCTAATTTCCATGCGTTATCCAATACAAGGATTTAAACTCTAAATCAATGCTCCCCCCCCCTTCGTTATCCACAATTGAAGGTCTTGCTAGAAAATCAAAATGCCAAAATGAATTTTAGATTCTCATAATCAACAAATCGATTGAACTCTTCAATATTTTCTAATGGCGTAAGCGACAAAAATATTAGCGCAGAAATTAAAATCACTTAAATTTAATCCACAATTAAACTTGTTTCTAAATTGCGTTTTTGAGTCATTATACGTAAAAATGGTCACTAGCTTCACGACCTTTGACTTTTTATTCAATAATATTTGGTGTAAAAAGATTGAAAAGTGAACAACAAGCAGAAAACTACTTATAAGATGATCAACTAAAAAATATGTAATGGACTTTTATAAGGTGATACAAATTTATATCAGAACAATGATGAATATCAGATTTCTCTGACATACATGATCTTCACCAAGGGAGGCTGAAACACCATTATATCAATTTATTATTGCTATTGTTAAAATATTTGCACATTCCCCTTTTATTGTCTGATTAGGCCTTATTTTTAAAATTTATATCCAAACCCCTGCTAAACAAAACAATTTTCAACCTGTTTTAATGGTCATGCAATCATCCATCTTCCAATACCATATATTTAGGTAAACGACAGTACAAAAGATTCGATGGCTCTGAAATAGGAGGTATATAGTCCGAAAAATTGATCTATCCTGCTCAAAATATGGTAATCTATTCTTTTATTAATTATACGATTGATTCTTTAAAAGTTTCTTTTATATCATAAGAAATTTCTAACAATCTAGATTATTATGTGGAGTCTCTTCTTAATAGCCGCATTCTATCAATAATTGTTCATATATAAACCTAGGCTGGATATTCTAGGTTTTTAAGCGTAAAATTATTTTTGACTTTATTATTTTATATTCACTTTTTACAAAGGAAATCCAAATGTTAGAAATGTGTTAATATGTGTTTTTGCAGGCTTCTTTTAGAAAGTAAATTACATTTGTAATCAATTCAAAAAAAAATTTAATGCGTTTTTATTGTATTTAATTATTTATCATTTTTAAAAAAATATATCAAATCAATTTACGACAATTAAGTTAAAACTTACACAGTAACTATTGTTATTTTATTATTTTGAAACGTGACACCTATGACGTAGAATCATTTTTCCCTTTTAATTATATCTTTTGCATTTCCTTATTAATTTTGCTTGATAATTTTACATTATTTATAATTATGCCTTATCAATTATTTTAACGACAGTTAGTTAATGATATGATACCATAAAATGATGATTTACCGATTTATCTGACACATGATTTAACAAAAACTGAAACATCATCTATTAAGTTGTTTATTATTAATCATTGATTTTATAAAATTTGGGCATTTATTTTTCAGTTTAAGATAAATTCCATTATATTACACAGGTCAACATTTATGTCAGAAACGTAATTATTATGAAAACATAAAAGAATTATTCCCATGATAGCCTAATCTCATATATGTTTTTCGTTATTCTTAGTTTCTTTCGTGTTTGGCTCCTTAAATCCGTCTATAACGAAAAATGGCCTTTTTTGACCAAATTGACAGATCTAAATATACCCTAAAAGAAAAAATTTAAAAATCTTTTTTGCATATTTAAATCCCTTGTAACTTATATTTTTAATCACAAATAATGGAAATTTTTTTTTATTAATATATCAAGCTCTTACATCGGCATTTAGATAATACAAAATATTTCGCGTCCAAACTTAAATACAACACGATATATTATCGGTTTTTAATAAAAATATTATTTGAAATTTAAATTTAACAGTTTAACTATTGTGAATGTGCAAAAATAAAATTTCAATTTATTTTTGTTTTTGAATCTTTTTTGGTTTTTTAACCTTTTTTTCTAAAAATTTTCAATGTTTATAACTGACTAACTAAGTTTGATTAGGAAAAACGGTAAACGGATTTGATATTCCTTAAGATGGCAGGTTTGATCTCTCTAGTTAACTCATAACAAAAAATTGTTGACCTGTGTTATTGATAATATAGTTTTTACGTTCACAGAAAACTTTTTAAAATCGGAATATTTTAAGAAGAGCAGCTAGGTGTGATAAAATAGATCGGCCGGGTAGTCTGGCTAACATATTAACAATTTTGGCAAAATTTAAATATCTAGGTAAACAAAATTTTAGATTTTGAGCTAATTACAGAGATTAAACCTGCCATCTTAGGGATTTTCATTCGTTTATCGTTTTTCTATAAATTTAATAAGTCAGCTATAACATTAAAAAATATAGAAAAATGTCAGAAAAAATTTAAAAGCAAAAATAACTTGATATTTTTTTTGCATATGGTCACAACAACTTTTCTGAATTTAAGCTTCAAATAATATTTTATTAAAAACTGATATTATGTGTCATTTCTCGAGGTCGCAAAAAATAGAAAATATAGATTAGGCCATCATGGGGATGCATGCTTTAATGTTTTCATAAACTTATTTAGATTGATATTGAGCGAACAAATATTATTATTATTTATGATTTAGTCATGGTAGATGTAGCCACATTTGAACAATATTGACAAATCAACTTTATGGTTATCGGCTACAATAAAGAAGGTAAATTATAAATAAGTGAGATTGATGATGACATGTGGGTCCATCTGATATATGATATAGACAAACAACTGAAAACTTTCTTTTTTTTATTATAACATATATGAAAATGTTGGTTTGGTATCTAGTATTAGCCAACTTAATTTTAAGTAAGGAGGAAAACAAATTCATCGCTATAGATTTGGACGCGTTCAGACTTAATTTTTTTTTTATAAAATTTTGAAACTTTTTCTTTGTCGTAAAACACATTTTAATTTCAAATTTTTTGTAAAAATGTGGGCCACTGAATTAGAATTAATATATTTGTATATGCATTATAAATAGTTATATTATAATATAAAGTATTCATATTTCTGTTTAATTTTTTAATATCTTATTTTTTTAAATTTTATTTTGTTTTTTTTATATTAATTTTATATTTGATATTTAAAACAATAAAACGAATACATTTTAGAAAATAAAATGTATACAATCGTATAAATCAAATATAAATTATGTGAGTAGAACTTCTTAACAATCTTTTTCTTTGTTAGCCTTAATGTAATATATATTTTTAATATACCTCGGGCAACACTACCTCAAAAATATATTGCAGCTTAATTTGCTCATAGTCAATATCGTTTATAATATTTTTTTACTCTTAATTAAAATTCTAGGATAGCCCAACGCCAATTTTAATTTAGAAATAATAAAAAAATAAAAAATGGCTTATAAACACCTCGCAAATGACTAATTCAAAAAAATTTAAATTAAAAATAAATTTTAAATAGACCAAGTTATGTATGGGGTTTTTTCATTAAAGGTCGCATTACACTTAATGTTATTTTTGTTTAACAAAGTTATTTAACAATATGCCTTAATAATAATATTTTTTTATTTCCAATCAAGATCTTGCAATTGTCAAAACAGTGTGAAATGGTATTATACGAGAAAGCAACTTTGAGAGTATTTGTTAATTTATCAAGTACATTTTGAAAATTCCATCTTTTAGAACTAATGATGACAATTCGTTCCTTTGATTTGTGATATATAAAACAGCTGAAACAATTTGTATCTCATCAATATATATTGATGGCTTTTTAGTCCTTGCAAAATAAAGTAATGTTAATACTTGAAACAAAAAGAAGCGCCTATCGTGCCTTTTTAATATTTTCGCTATAAAATATTATTATTTATTAAAAATTGCTCCCCATGCCTAGGTTGCCCTTTTGGACGAAAGGGCCCTGTCCATTAATCAAATGATGTATGATGTTATGACAAATTTTAATTAACAAAGGCTTAATTGGGTTTATATCAATTTGTTATAAAATTTTATTTTTGAAAATTTAAAGCAGCAGCAAAGACAAGAATTTAAATTGTTAGGGCATCCTTCTAACAATCAATTCCAATGTTCCTTTTGATTTGGACGCGTTAAAACTTTATTCAAAACTTTTAAAATTAAAAATATTTTCTTTGACTTAAATTTAAAAAAAAAGTCGGAAACCTTTATTAGCATTAAAAAAACTTATTCTAAATTAAATATAATATAAAAAAAATTAATATTAAAATTTAAAATTTTTAAATTTTTTTGTAAAAATGAATAAACTACGCGCCCGTTAAAACTTTGGCCCAATGAATTAGAAATAATATATTTGTATATGTATTATAAATAGCTATATTAAAATATAAAATCATCATATATTTGAGTTTATTTTTTAATATCTAATTTTTTTTATATTATTTTATTTTTTTTATATCGAATAAAGTAAATACAATTTTAGAAAATAAATAAATACAATCGTACTATAAATAAAAATCATGTGAGTAAAAATTCTAAACAATCTTATTTTTAGTTGGCCTTGATGTAATAAATATTTTTTCTATACCTCGGGCAACACGACCTTAAAGAAATATAGCCCTATTGCTTGCTTATAGTTTATTAATAATATCCAATTAATCATGAGTACAAAGTTAGGATAGCCCAACGCCTATTTCATTTAAATTATAAAAAAATAAAAAAAAATAAAAACGGCTTATAAACACTTCGCAAATAATTTTTAATTTAAAAAAAATTTAAATTAAAAAAAATTTGCAAATAGACCAAAATTATGTATATCCATTGGTTTTCCTCGCTAGCTTCACCCGTCTTTAGGCCGCATTACAACCTTAATGTTATTTCTGTTTAGCAAATTGAGTTATCAAATAACATGCCTTAAAAATAATATTTTTTTTCTATTGCGATCAAGATCTTGCAATTGTCAAAAATGTGTGAAATGGTATTTTACGAGAAAGCAACTTTGAGAGTATATGTTAATTTATCAAGTACACAGGTAAATTCCTTCTTTGAACTAATGATGACAATTCGTTTCTTTGACTTATGATACATAAAACAGCTGAAACACTTTCTATCTATAATGTCATAATTATATATTGATGGGTTTTTAGTGCTTGCAAAATAAAAGTAAAGTTAGTAATTGAAACAAAAAAACAGAAAATACTGAATGTAAAGAAAAAATTAACTGCTTATTCCTGTATAGATATTGCAGGAGATGATTTACAAATTCAATTTAACTTGTATTTCAAACCTATATGAAGATATTGTTTACAAATTTGTTGGGAAAAACTACTTAGACCTTTAACTTGAGTAATCAAACTACATGACAGTGCATAATTATAAAATTCTGCCGAAGTATTTGAACTAGTATTAATAATTTTATAGCAAATGATGACTATTCAATCCCTCTGACACATGATTTATATGACTTCTGAAATTTTCGTTTAAAATTAAATGAATGAAGCTTAGTAGAATATATTTATAACCTTTTTGCTTTTGTATTGTGTTACACAGGTAAACAAATATTCACAACCGTGAATTCCATAAAAGAATTTATCCCCATGATGGAATCTCATATATGTATTTTGTTTTTCTTAGTTTATTCCGGCCTTGGCTCCTTACATCCGTTCATTTCAAAAAATGGCCAATTTTGACCAAATTGACAGATGAATACCCTTAAAAGAAAAAATCTAAGAATCTATATTCATATAAAATTTCCTTGTAACTTATATTTATCATATCAAATAATGAGAAATAAAATTTTTTAATATATCAAGCTTTTACATCAGCATTTAGATAATAAAAAATATTTTGCGTCTAAACTTAAATACAATACGATATATTATATGTTTTAATTAAAGATTTATTTGAAGTTTAAATTTAACAGTTTAGCCGTTGTAAGTATGAAAAAAAAAATCTTAATTTATTTTTGTTTTTGAAACTTTTGTATTTTTAACATTATTTTCTAAAATTTTCAATGTTTATAGCTGACTAAATAAGTTTGATTAGAAAAAAACGGTAAACGAATTTGAAAATTGCTAGGATGGCAGGTTTGATGTCCGTGGTTAGCTTATAACTCAAAAATTTGTTGACCTGTGTTAAGCTTACTTATAATTTATTTAAAAATTAGCAAAAAAATAAAAATTTGAATATGTAGTTAAAAAGTAATAAACTTAGGCTCTTACAAATTTTATACTACAAAAGCAAAGATGGAAAAAAAATTTAGACTTAGGTTCTTACAAATTTTATACTACAATATCAAAGATGGAGAAAATTTTAACAAAATTTGAAAAACATTAATTTACCTATAACAATATATTTTAAGTATAATATTTAAATTAAAAATATTAATTTTTTTGATTTAAGACATTTTATGCTTGTAAATGTTATTTTTAATTATCAGGCTTAAAATTATAGCACAATCCGTTTATGATCAACTTATTTAGCCCAAATCGGCCTCTTTGTTGACATAACCAGCCCCAATGTCAATTAACTTTAAGGCTCGCCCAACCCATTTTTTTAATAATTATATGATGCATTTTTTATAGTAGACCTCGAATTTGCATTAGGAAATATTAAAACTAGTTGTGAATTGCGCGTGGACTTCAAACAGGTAGAGTTTCTCCTAAGTGAATGATGATAATAAGCTTTCCCTCTGATGGATGATTTAAAATAACACTGAAATTTTTTTTTAACTCCGAAAGTCTCATTTACTTTACCAATTACCTATTTTTAATTTAGTTGTGAATGGATCGCGACCACACCTGAGGATGATCCGTTTCATAGGGCAGCCACCAAAGCGGGCTAATGGGCGTCAAGCAATTTTCTATAGAAGTCAGCAAACTTAATTTTAGATCCACATAAATTATATCTTAAAAATCTGAATCCTCATTTTAAAAAACTAAGTGTAGTCTTTAATTTATGTCAAAATCATAGCTGCTAGTTTAAATAAATAAAATATTCACGAGCAGCTTCGAATATTACCTGTGTAATTGCTAAATTAAAAACAGAAAAAGGGGAATTTAGTTATATTTTAAAAGGGGGTAGGGGAAGGGGACGAGAAAAATATTTGATTCACCTTGCCAAGATCTAAAATATTTGCATAGTTTTTTTTTAAATTTATAAAAAAAAGGATCTACGGATATTTAGAAAAAATATTTTGTTTAGGTCCTTGTAAAATAACGAAAGACAAAAAAACTAATTTTGTAGTATATTAATACAAGACTTGTACCACAAAGATACAATCTATATATAAATTATATATTGCGTTCAATTGCTAAGTTGGCCAAAAACTTTATTATGTTAAAAAGTAGGGCATATTTAAATTCTTAAGCTATTACTATAATAAAAAAACTTTATGGCAAATTCTTTTTTAAATATTTATTTATATATTATTTTATAAATAGAACGAATAAGTGTGGGAAAGGATTTCATTAAAAGGGGGTTAAATAAAATTATCTATATAAAGTTAATGATGACAAATGGGTCTATCTGACACATGATCTACGCGCTACCTGATACACAATATTTAGTAGAACCTTATAGGTCTCATTTCTTATTTATTTTCTAAATCAAAAGTATACTATTTCAAAAATTGTTCAAAACTCCAAATTTAGCTCAACAAAAATAATTTTTGTATCTCTCAAATATTAGAAAGTAAACTCAGCCAAAAGAAAAAAGCATTTTACCCAAGATAATCATAGATGGTCCGATTGTTTTTTGACCGCTATTCCCGGATACGTTAACACGACCAATTAGTGCCGGCGTAAGCTAAATTAAGTAGAATTAGTTATTTAGCAAAACTTTTAACGGATCCGATATATTTATAAAATTTAATCAACAGTATTTTTAGGACAATTTAATGATAAAAAATATATACTAACTAAATTTTTTAGCTAATCTATTGCAAAAAGAGCATAATTATATTAGCTATGTGATGATTGTACGCTTTGTCTGAAACATGATTTTACGAAAAAATATTAAATTAAATGTTTTTTAATTTGCTGTAAAAGAACTCACAAAATTAAATAAACAACGAAAAATATTATGTTAGTATTAAAGTCAAAGCAAATTTATCTTAAAAATATTAAACCGTTGATCTCCACAAACTCCCGATTGTGTAAGATTATAAGAGTAAAAGGACTTAATAACTTGACCATTGCAACGAATTATAATTAATCTGGTAAAAATGTGCAAACTGTTATTGTTACAATGTGTATTTTTGATAAAATATAACAAAAACAACAAACTTTTAAAATAAAAAAACAAAAAACATATCAAATTTAATTGAGTATGACCATCTAAATTCAAACAAATGTTAATTGGACATGTTAACACAATATAGGCCAAAATCTGCAATTCCTGACACATTTATCAGTTTAGCCAGACATTAAATGTAGAACAAACAAAAAACCTATGGTAAATAAAAAGAAAGAGGCCCTCTGTTTTGCTTGCGATATTTAGTTTCAAAAAAATGCAAACGAAATATACGAGGATTTATGACAATGTATAGATATCCATTCCGAAGGTAAGTTTAAAATTGTCCATAAATATCTTAAAAGAATAAAAAAGAAATTAATATTTATTCACAGGTCAACAAATTTTAATGGCACAACCGTGAATTTTACTAAAACAAAAAAGAATATATCCTTATGATGGCCTTATTTCATATATATATTTCTTTTAGTTTCTTCAAGCTTCGGCTCTTTAGATCCGTCCATATCGAAAAATTGGCGTTTTTGACGAAATTGACAGATTGAGAACACCCTTAAAAAAAAATTTTAGGATTTTTTTTTTCATATAAAAATTTGTTGTAACTTTTGTTTATCATCTCAAATAATGAGAAATAAAATTTCTTAGTTTATAAAGCTCTTACATCAGCATTTAGATAATACAAAATATTTCGCGTTCAAACTTAAATACAACACTATATTATCGGTTTTTAATAAAAGTTTTACTTAAAGTTTGAATTTAATTGTTTAGCTGTTGTAAATATGCGAAAAAAATAATTTTTTGTTTGTTAATATTTTTTGTTTTTTTTGGCCTTTTTTCTAAATTTTTCAATGTTTATAGCTGACTAACTAAATTATTAGAGAAAACGGTAAACAAATTTGAAAATCCCTAAGATACAAGGGCGTAGCAAGTTGTAAAGCTTGGGGGGGGGGGGGGAGGGGGAAGGGGGTTTCAAAAAAAAATTTTGCCGCCTTCGGCGGCATAGTGCGGGCACGACCAATCATTAAGGACTTTTATAAATAATGTTTATATAAACAAACACATATAATATTAAGAAAATTATATTATTGATATATTATATGCAATAAATTTTTATATTAATGATACAATTATGTAATGAATTTATATAATAAAAATATTTAACTAGTATTTTAATTTGAGGGGAAGGGAGATTTTAAAATTAAATATTTAAAAATATTTTATCTGTAATTTTTTATATTTAATTGGTATTTTAGTTTGGGGGGGGGGGGGGTGGGTGGGGATATGGCATGCTTGGGAAGGGGAGAGGTTTCACCCCCAACCCCCCCCCCTTCTATCATACGCCAATGCGTAAGATATCAGGTTAGATCTCCGTAGTTAGCCTATAACTCTTAAAAATTTGTAGACCTGTGTTATACGTATTAAGTAAATAATACACAAAAAGACGAAGTTATTGATTAAACCAAATTAACAAAATTGCGAAATTTAATTTTAATTTCTATTAATAGCTTCATTTGAAAAAAATTCAGGATGAACAGGACGATCTTTTTCAATGCATAGGTATCAATACTTATTATTTATCAACCGTTGTCGTATTAAACGTGGTATTTATGATGATTATTTGGTCGGTCTGACGCGTGATCTACATGGCAACTGATTCATAAATCATATAGATATAAAGCTTTCCGAATAAGTTTTTTTATTTGCTTCCAACACATATAAGTTTATTGATTGCCAAAGCAAATGATTATACAGGTCAACAAATTTTTGAGACCTTTAAGCTAACTTCAGAGAATAGACCTGCCATCTAAAGATTTTCACATGTGTTTACCGTTTTTTTAATAAAACACAGCCAGCTGCTAACATTAAAAATTTAAAAAAAATATTAAAAAAACCAAAAAAGTAAAAAAATAAAAAAATGTTGGAGAAAATTATTTTTACATATACTACAGTTATAAACTGGTAAATTCGAACTTTATATATATTATTTAAAAACTGATAAATATCGAGTCTTATTTAGGTTGGGGAGCCTATTGTGTATCATCTAAATGTTAATGTGAAAGCTTGATATATCTAAAAAATTTATTTCTCATTATTTGAAATATAAAATATAAGCTACAAGTAATTCTAATAGGCAAATATTTTTTAAAGTTATCTTTTTAAGGTAATTTTAAAGTCGCAAAATTAGTCAATTTGGTCAAATTTAGCTATGAATTTGGCTTTAATATAATAAAATAGCACAAGGCAAAAAAATTTCAAAAAACTAATTTTATAAATGCCATCGTCGGAATTATTTCACCCTTGTTTTATAATTTTCATTTTGAATAATTAATTTTTGTCAACTTATCTATATACTCTTTAAAATGCAAGTTAGGGCCGTGTTATGTAGTTGGTTTGATTCTTTTCGTAAAAACTAAATACATAGACCAATTATTTAAAACGCGTTTTTCTTAACGCACCGAGGAAACTTTGCAATGCGCCTTATAACAATGATTCAAATGTTTATATAATATAAATAAAAACTAGAAATTAGGCAATGTTAAAACGAATTCGCAAATCACGTAATAAAATTTAATTAAATTATTATTATGAATAAAATTGTTATTTAAAAAATTTGTCATTAATAAAGTTTTTGAAAATAAAATCTTTTAGTGCACTAAATAGAGAAATGAAATAGTGCATGTCAAACCTGGTGATGCATTATGAAAAATAAACAAATTTCTGTACATCATAAGGTATTATAAACCGTTCAATGATGATCTTTCCTCTATATGACACATGATCTATCGACACCTGAAATTAATTGGTTTTCTATTTAGTCATAAAATGTTTCATTATCTGTTATAATAGGAACAAAAGAGAACCTAAATGAATCATCACCCGAAATAAAAAAAGCAAGTTTATTAAATTGTTGAAGACGATGATTGTCCTGATGTAATTTAACAATAACTAAGTAGATTTACAATTTTTAGAAAATGATGACTGAGCTTTCGATCTGACTCAAGATTAACACGCAACAGAATACTGTCAATGTTATTACATAAATTAGGTTATACAGAGGCATGCCATATTATTGGGTTAAATAAATATAATTGTGCCTTACAAATAACAGGCTGTTTTTAATAAAATTTATTTATCAAAAAATTTTTACTTTTAATGATAAGAAAATTTTTTTGTCCAGTTTTAAATTTATTTTTAATGTTGATAGGTGGCCTACAAAGTTAAAATAATAGAACCACCGAAACGATTTTGTCTACATGGCAGGTCTGGTCTCTGAAGTTAGCACATTCCTCAAAAAATTGTGAAATATTAATCAAGGCAAATTTAGCTTTAATTACATTAGAATAAATAAAAACTTTGTTGAATGCGACCTAATTATAACTAAATATTTGGTGAAACAAATTAAAATTACTTAAACAATTTATTTATAAACCCTATTCTTTAAATAAAAATAATATGTATTATTCTGGTAAATGCCACGTTGCGAATTTCTATTCAAATAAGAACGTTCTAAATAAAAAAATATAAAATCATTTATTTTAAACATACGTGTTAAAAAAGTTTTTTAAGATTGCGTTGGTAAATTTGTCAATATTTTAAATTTTGTAACTCACTTTGCAAGGCCAGCTAAATTAAAACCAAAAATTTTTAATGTCCTAATGTATATTATCAATTAAGCCTTATAAACTTATTCAGGATATTTATTAATATAACTTTGCAGATCAAAAAAATTTATTAAACAACTGAATAACTTTAACCAAAATGAAGTGATGCTAACCAATCAAACCTTCACAATAAATTTCATTATTTTTAGATTAAAAGGTTTTCAAATAAAAAAAAATATAAAAATGCAGTTGGAATAATTAATCTTAAGTGAAAAAATATTAAAAAAAAATTTATTTATCAACTAATTTTTCATCTTTAGTAAACATTTACAAGTTAAACTTAGACACCAAATGAGGCACTGTCTCATAAAACGAGACATTAATATAATTTATTTGAAAAAACATAATTATATTATTTCTTAGTTTTTTAGTTTTAAGGTCGCAACCAGTTTTTAAAATTTTAAGAATGATTGATGGCTGTACGGCTTAAAAATGGAGCAGCGCTTTTTTTATGTTTTTAGTTTAATTAATGTTTTTAAATTAATACTAAGGTTATTTAATTAATTCACTAAATAGAGAAATTCAAAGAAGCGCATGTCAAACCTGGTGATGCTTTATGAAAAATGTAATAAACAAATTTCTGTACTTTATAAGGTATTATAAACCGTTTAATGATGATCTTTCCTCTATCTGACACATGATCTATCAACACCTGAAATTAATTGGTTTTCTATTTACATAAAATGTTTCATTATCCGTTATAATAGGAACATAGAAACCTAATTGGATCATCACCCAAAATGAAAAAAGCAAGTTTATTATATTGTTGAAGACGATGATTGTCCTGACGTAATATAACAATACTAAGTAGGTAAAAATTTTACATTTTTTAGAATATGATGACTGAGCTTTCGATCTGACTCATGATTTACACGACAACTGAGTCAATATATCTATAATATGCTTTTTTAAAAAAGTTAACACACATTGAAAATTTTGGGGGGAAATAGAATATGGTCAGCGACAAATTTTAAAGGCAGTTGATATTAAAAATAAATATATTGTATATAATTAACAAAAAAATTATACTTATTGAAAAGAATAATAGTAAAGTCAGTTTGATATAATAGTGGGTACCATCCTAAATGACAAAATAATCTCTTAAACCTCTATTATGTACTTTCTAATTTTAACTTGTATATATCAATACCCCCCGCGAATCGTGAAATATCAATCAGCGGATTTAACAGATATATTCTGTCTTTAAAAGTAAAAATTTTGAACTTAATGACGACGATGTATTCGTATGAAAGACTTGATTTATATGATGACTGAAAAAACAATTTATTTAAAACTATTTATATATTTAATTTTCTTACTCTGCTCTACAGCCCAAATTCTCTAACATGTCTAAAGTTGTTTAATTTAGTTGGAGGGCTAGAAAAAAAATTTTTAAGTATAACATATTAGAATCAAGAGCTCAATTACAGATCATTTTTTGGCGTTATTTGAGGTAAACTTCTATTTAACAAAAGTGAATTTATAATTTTATTATAATATCTAAATTAAAAAAAATTTTAAAATCATTTAGGAATTTGTTGTAAATTTAACTTTAAATACCACAATATTTTCATTCGATAAAAAAGTTGCCTTTTCTCTGAGATCTTCAAAATTTGTATTCTCAGTTTTATTTTTAAATATAGCTTTAAATAATAGTGGGTTTATTTTCCATCCCAGAATATTCCAAATACGCAAAATACAGCAAAAATTTTTAACTAAATAGATAACATTCAAAATCTCGTAAACGACCAATTTTATCTCTCTGGACTCCATTGTAAAGCCTATTTCATAATAATTTTTGATTTATAACACCTTAATAATGTAAAACTGTGTGCTTTTAGCAGAGCCAGCTAGAGGTTATACGGGGGGGGGGGGGGAGAAGGGGGCCCTAGGTAAACCTTTCGCTTTTTCTAATAAGTTCATAGCACAAAGTTTTGCTTTTCATTTATAATTTTTGCTTGGGATATAAAGTAAGGTGACATATTAGTTAAACAATCTGGGTTTTCTCGGCACCCCTAGGCAAATGCCTAAATTCATCTCGATGGCAGGCTTGGCTTTAACAAAGCTATGACCATAAATAATGATGACTCTGAGCTCGATCTGATGCATGATTTTTATTTTATCTGATTAATTAAAATAGCAGGACCGTGTAATTATTTGGCAAAAATTTATCTCGAGAAAAAAAATAAAAACTGTAAAATCAAACTTCGTCAAGGTCCTTACTTTGATTTTTTTTCTTGTCTATGTTTATAGCTCTTACGAGTACAACGCCCAAACAGCTCACGCGCCTTTAAATTAACCTATATGTAATTTTTTATTATATTCATTTGCTAATTTATTTTTTTTTTCAAATTCATTTTGTTTAAAGGCAGTCTTCATTTAAATACTAAATATGAGATTAGACTAATTATTTTGTATTTTAAGGTTGACCTGAATGACAAAGCCTTACTGTGGTAAAAAAACTTAGAGATTTTAAATATTAATTTATAATACAATATCATAAATTAATCCTTATGATGACGTATGACTTCTTCTGACATATGATCTACATAACGACTGAGTCAAATTTATTACTTTTTTTTGGTTTCCTTATTTATAATGTTTCAAATAAATTCTTAAATAGTAATGGTCAATTCATATTTTCTATTACGACATTCTTTAATTTTCGAGAAATTTATTAGTAATGCAGCTTATCGTTTACATTTAAACTTTAGAATAGACCATGGCTACTACTTATCAAATGCTTTAAAATAATAGCACTTTTGCCATAAGTTTTAATTTTCTATATAAAATTTAAATATTGAAAAAAAAATATAAAAAAGTGTGACTACATTAAAATACTTTAATAATATTTGTTTATAGAAAAATGAATATTAACCAATCGTTTTACGAAGCTTAGAAGCCAATGTCAGGTAATTTAAGCTTCATATATAACGCAAATTTTATTGAACATACTTGCACTCTAATATACAAATTTTCCAACTGAAACGCGAATCTGCATAAAATAATTTATATGTTTTTGAACTTGACTAAGCCTTGTTTTTAATCTTTTTTTTAACAATATGGATAATAAAATTTTTGTCGGCATAATTAATTTAAAAAAATGATGTTCGTGATGTTTATGTAAATAAAATAAATTTAATTAAGTCAAATGAACGAAAAAAAATTATTATTTTATTAAATGTGTTGATTACTTAGAGACTGTAAATAGTTTTGATTTTTTAAAACCCTAAGGTTGAATTATCGGTGTGTTAATGATGATCAAAGGATTCCTCTGACGTATGATTTCTATGACAAATCTGATATTTTCTCTTTATTTTAGTATATTCAAAAAATCTTAGAATGAGGTTACAAACCCAATTGTTTTAATTTAAGATTATGTATAAAAATTAAAATATTGATACCAAATGTTTTGTGCTTAAAAGCAGCAATTTTGGTCAATTTTTTTGCTTATTTGTCCCATGATATTAATTTTTTTTTGAATTCAAATAGCAATAATATCTTTAGTATAGCAAAATATTTAAGCTAGATCCTTTATATTTTTTTTATATATTAAAAAGAGATTTTATTTATAAGATATCTTTTAACATTTACTAAAATAAGCAAAAAACCATAAATTATGCGTATTTAAATATTTGTTGCAAAAAATAACAATCTGATAGGCCACGGCCTTATCTAAAAATGTGAACATGTGTTTGTCAACATTACATAGGCCCCGTAAAAATTTTTAAAACAAATAGAGGAGACAAATTGATATATTTACTTTTTTAGTGTAGATGCAAAAAAATATAAGATATCCGACCTTAATCTGCACATGGTTCTGGCAGTTCTGCATTTGTGGAAAAATCATAAATTTAAATTTAAGTGAAATAATTTGGTGATCAATTCAATAACATTTGAAGAGTGCCACTCTAGATCGAGTAAGTTTTCAAAAAATTATTTTTATGATAACTATGTTTCGCTCTGATAAATGATTTATACGACGTCTGAAACATTATCATTATATTATAAATAAAATTATTTTTTTTTGATAAATGTTCGTTTCTTTAAATATGTCGCCTATTTTTTGTAAGCTAGAAAGGTAAAAATGTTTTAAAATTAAGAATTTTTACCTAATATTCTTATTACAGGTAAACTTGTTTTAGTTTAAAGGTATTTTTAGTCAAACTATGTTTAATTTTTATTTGACTACTTAACACTCTATCAAAAACATACAAAGAGTTAACTTTCAATAAACACTTTTTGCGACTTTAAAAATTATTTCATCTCTTTATTAAGATATAAATTTTTAGCATTGTACCAACTTTTCCACTTTAGAATTTAAAATAAATAAAAAAATTAAATATAAAATTAACAATATTAGCGCCAGAGGGACTTTCCCAACATTGTTGTATTTAGTGCTACTGTTTTACTAAGTTTACTATTTCCACGCTTTAAAAATATATATATATACATTTAATTTTTTGTAAATAGCAAGTTTTTTGACCTATTATTAAAAAAGCAAATTAAATTATAAAATTTATTTTAAGGGCCAATTTTAAGATCGGATTTTTGTAATTTGCAGCCCAGTTTGGATACCGAATGTTAAATTTTTACGCCGGTTTATTTACTGTTATATCTTTGTGCAACTGTTCGATTTTCGTAAATGCAAAATATAATATGTGACATCAAAATTGGGATTGAATAGTTTTTACACGTAGGACGTTTGGTTTTAATTCTGTACATAAACGGTTTTTACTCCGAAAAATAAAACACTTATAACACCTTTGAACCTGTTAAGTGGCCTGCATAGGCAATACACCATATACGGTATGCAAAGTGAGAGCCTAGGCTAAGGTTGATGTAGAAAAGAATGGTTCAAATAAATGATATTCTTCTAAACATCAAAAAATATCTATAATTGGGCTCGCTCACTAACTTTTAGTTCTAGAATCGTTACCAAAAATTTTAATATAAACAAATACTTAATCACAAGCTAAAAACCTGGCCGCGTATCAATTTTTATTATTTAACCTCTCAAAAATAATAACTTTTCTGCTCGGGTTAAAAATGCCAAAGCCCATATGGTTTTGATAAAAACCTTAACTAACTGTTTACTCTTGTTTTGTTTTAATTATCATTTGAATGTATAAATAGATTAAAATAAATTAAAGGGCAAGTTATAATTGTAATATTATTAGTTTGGATTCATCTTTAAAAAATATATAAATATGTAAAATAAAAATTTAGCCTTAATTTAAAATTTAGTTTATCCAGATGAATAATAATTAAACAAATAATTTAAATTATTAATTTTGACAATCTACTTTTAGTGACAACAGACGCTGTCTTCTAAAGTTTTGGTATAAAATATCTTTTGACTGATTAGGTAATATTAAATATAGTTTCTAATGACCATTTTTGTTAAACTGAAATACGATTCAAACAATAAATGATGCCCATTTAAATACTTTCTAGTAAATATGGTAATATAAGTACCAAACCCCCACACTTAGTTTATGATCATTGTGTAACAATTTATTTACTTACTAATAAATTAGGCCTTACCTTTTTTAAAAAAAAATATTAATAATGGAAATAAAGATATAGTCAAACTTTTAGCGTTTTATATAAAAGTAATTGAAGTCCGGCTTTAATACATTGCAAAAACATTTGTTCGTCTAGACTTGTAGAATTTTCCACATGTTTTACCCAAGCTTTTTCAGAGCCCTCTATAAGCAAAACCTGGCGCAACAAATTCTGAATCTATAAAAATATATTTTTTTGGTCAAAAACAAATTTTCTAATTTTAAAAAAAAAAATCGGTGGAAAAAAGCTATAATAAACTAGATCATTGCAAAAACGTATTATACATCTAATTTTATTAAGACTGCTTAATTATATACTTTATTTGAAATTAAAATAGGTAAGTATGAATAATGTTTTTAACTTGAATTTACTAGAAGAAACGAGAATATATGACGCCCCATATTTCGAAACAAAGCGATTCTTCCACTACCTATTTAAAAGAAAAGGAAGTAAAGACCATAAAAATTGTTAATGATGACATTGGTGTTTATCTGATACATGATTTACAAGAGACTGAAATATTAAAAATTAATATATAATATATTATTTAGATCAAACGCCATACAATGTTAAATCATCAGGATAACGAATATTTTAAGGTGAAAGCAACTATCTATATATGACATATCAAATAGTTGTTATTATTTATTACGATGGGCTTAAATTTAAGTTAATAAATTATAACAAGGTGTGATATTAATATGATGACAGTGACTATCTCCGTATGACATATGATTTATAAGACAACTGATTATCAGCAAAAATTAAATTTTAAATTGTAATTTAAAATTTTGGTTTTTTAAATGTGGTATTTTGTTGTCCGTCAAGGACCTATAAATAAATTTAATATTGATATGACGAATAAACTTTATTTAATTGGAAAAATGTTTCATAGTGCTAATATATTTTGAAATTAAAAGATATAATAGATTTAGATAAAAATAAATATTTATCATGCAATACATGTTATTTTATATCTTGTATGAAATAAAAAAAATTTAACATAAAACGACAATAAATTTTCTTGTTATAAATATTAAGCGTAAAAGATTGTATAATTGAAGTATAAAACATTAGGACAAAAATAACCTTGCATAATAAATTTCTTATAATAATTGATACTTATTTTTTGTTGACCCTTATAAAGATTTTAGGATTAATGTCAACAAATATTAATGGCGCAGCCGTGAATTTTATTAAAACATAAAAGAATCTACATAATGTATCTCATATGTATATTTCGTTTTTCTTAGTTACTTCCGGCCTTGGATCCTTACAACCGTCCATATCGAAAAATGGCCTTTTTTGACCAAATTTATAGAACGAGAATACCCTAAAAAGATAAATTTAAAAATCTTTTTTCATATAAAAGTCCCTCGTAACTAATATTTATCATATAAAATAATAAGAAATAAAAATTATAATTATAATCAAGCTTTCATCATCATATAGATAATACAAAATATTCTGGTCCAAACTTAAACACGACACGATATATTATCGGTTTACAATAAAAGTCTTATTTAAAGTTTGAATTTAACAGTTTAGTTGTAGTACATATCAAAAAAAAATTCAATTAATTTTTGTTTTTGAATCTCTATTTTTTTGACATTCTAAAATTTTCAATGTTTATAGCTGACAAACTAAGTTTGATTAGGAAAAACGGTAAACGGATTTGTAAATCCCTAAGATGGCAGGTTTGATCTTCGCAGTTAGCTCATAACTTTCAAAAATTTGTTGACCTGTGATATTATTAATAAGCTTTATATTTTGGTGTCTTAAAAACATCAATAATAATGATTAACAAATATTTTTCTTTCTTTTTTTGGTAGAATACGAAATGGTGAGGCAACTGATAAAAATAACCACGATTGTCGATCAAACCTTAAGTAAATTCATATATTAGTAACTTATAATATTAATGATGACTGAACTCGTCTTCATATGATACCTGATTTATACACAACTGAAATACTTTTGGCATTTTTAGAAACTTTTATTTGATAGTATTCATACAGTAAATAATTCTAAAGGGGGTTTAAACACATTGAAAATTTAAAATAAAGTGAAAATAGTCATTTGCCCAAATATTTCGACATAAGTCACGAGGTTGAATTCATATATCATCAAATTTTGTTTTTTAGTTTTACATCTACAGGCACCGGGAAAACCCCTGTTTGAAACACACGTCTCTCGCCCTTTAGAAATATCATATTCAACATTCAATTATAGAAAACAAACATATTAACTATTTGATGTAGTATTATATTTTTCCGCCTTAATTTTCAAGTTTTGATATAAACGATGCTTGCCTAGGAAACGATCCGAGCAAATATTTATGCCCGTCCAAACATGTTCAATTATAAAATGTTTGATCTGACTCATTAATGTGGTGTCCAAATTTTTTTACAAAATTAAAAATTTAATTTCAACCCATCTCTAAATTATATATATTTGATAAGCTTACTATAAAAAAATAACAGTCACACATGGGTTCGTTTAACCCCTAATAACCTTATAGCCAAAAAAGTATTAGCCAAAAACTTAGGGTTTATTTTTACTTTGAAGCATATAACTTATTTGTGTAAAATTTTATATTTAATGTCTTTTAAATAGCTAAAAAAATAATGAAAATTTTGAATTCGCAGTTTTTGAGAAACTTTATCTTAAAATATATATATATTCTAAATTCCCATATAAAAAGTTGCAACAAATAAAAAACTTATTAATTTTTATGGAAATATTAAAAAATAAAAACTATCAAAACTTGGTTGTTAAATGAGATTTATATTAAATTTGGTATTAAAAGCTTTTGGTGTAGTTTTTTTTTAAATAATCAAAAAATTAAGCTGTTAATAATTTGGTGTTAAATCATTATTTAAATTGTTTCTACTTTCATTAATTGAATATTTGCTTTGTAAATTGATAGTTTTCAAAATATACCTGAATAATGTTCCATATTTAAATTATTATGCATATAATATTAGAATATATATAAACATATGTTATAGATGATATTTCTACATTTTAATGCAAAATATATCACATGCAACTTGAATAAAAAGGCCAAAGAATATAAAAATTATGATGAACCTATGTTTGTTTAGAAGCAAATTGATTATAATTATTTTGAGACACATTGAACTTAATATTCATAGAAATTTACAATTTTATGTTTGTTCTTTATTTAGTAAGTGTTAGGAACCCAAATCCCCACCTGCACGACCGCGGGTTATAATTGAATCCTGATTTATTAAACTTATTTAAAATTACAAATATTAGTATTCTCAACGGGCAGTAATTTTAAAGCCCGGCTTACTTGCCCAAAATTTTTTTAAGTGTGGCCCGGCCCAAAATAAATATTTTTATATTTAGCCCGGCCCGGCCCGGATCGACCCAAATTTATAAATATCGGCCCGTAATATTTTTGTGAATATTACTAACAATTAAACATCAATATAGCTTAAGTGGAATTAATAATATCAAGAGAATCGTTTGATGTAGAGTAATCATTTAAAAAAATTACATAAGAATTTGAAATTAGATTTTTGTCTAAACGTCCATAAATCTACTTATCTAACTATTTTTAGCAATAATTATAGCGCAAAAAAATAGGCAAAGCATCAAAAATTTTCGGCCCGGCCCGAGTTCGAAAATAAAACGGCCTGGCCCGCCCGACTAATATTTTATATTTGGTCGGGCCGGGCTGCACCGAGCCGGACGGGCTTTCCCCGAAGAACACTAATCTGAATACACTTTCTTGAAAGAATATCATCTTAAATTTTAATTACACAGGTCAACATATTTTTGAAAGTTATGTGCTAACTACAGTGATTTAACCACCCATCTTAGGGAAATTCAATACCGTTTATCGTTTTACTAATCAAATTTATTAAGTTAGCTATAAACATTGTAAACTTTAGAAAATATGTCAAAAATACAAAAGAAACAAAAACAAAAAAATATTGAAAAAAATTATTTTTTTATTATAAAACAGTTAAACTGTTAAATTCAAACTTAAAATTCATAAACAATCGATAGTAAACTGGGTTATATATAGGCTGGGGTGCCAAATATAATGTATAATTTAAATGTTGATAAAAAACATTGTTATACTTAGTTTAATTTCTCATTATTTGAGATAAAAAAGATAAATTACAAGTAGGGCTGGGAAAAAAAATAAATGGCCTTTCTTTAACAAGTTTTTAAGTTTTTTTCCACAAATGCCCACAAATGGGCATGGCTAAAGAAAAGCCCCTTTTTTGCTCAAAGAAAAGGGGCATATTTAAAAAAGGCCTCTTTTCTTAAAAAAAAAACTCTTAGGAGTTTTAAGAAAAAACAACCCACCTATCATTATTATAAAAAATCAAAATTTTCGAAATTATTATAAAAAAAAATGAAAAATTGGCTTTTTGGGGCGCTTTTAAAGAGCCACTTTTTTGTTTTTTTTGCCCCTTTTCTTAGTGAGGGCTTTTTTGAATTCTTATTTTGGCCCTTTATTTGTAGCTCCCTTTCTTTCTTTAAGTTTTGGGGAAAAAAATGAGCCAAAGTTTTTTGGCTCATTGTTTTCCCAGCACTGGTTACAAGCGATTTTAAAATGAAAATAAAATTCTTGAATTTATTCTCTTTGTGGTATTTTTGAGGGCGCAAAATCTGGCAATTTGGTAAAAAAGGGTCTTTTTTGATAGTCTTTTTTGTTATGGATCTACTGAGCCGAAGGCGGAAGAAACTACGAAAAACGGAGTTCTGAAGCATTTTACCGCTTTGGCAAAATCTATCGTCAAGGTGTTGAAGCCTTTGTCTTAACTTGGCCTGATCAAGGGGCGATATCTTCTTTTATTTTTAATTAACTAACTTAATACATCTCGAACTTCCTTTTTTTAAAAAAACTTCTGTTCACCACAAGCAAAAATTCTTGGAGTCGCCTGAGTTTAAAACGGGGTAATTGCCATTCGAGGATAGAATATTTTAATAATTAGGTGTGTAGCTCATGTATGGCTAAAAGCCTTTTGTCAAACTTAAAAACATTGCGGAATAAGAATATGAATATAGTCCACAGGACAATCTAAGCACAAAGGGTGGTGAAGAGCTTCTAGGCCTCCGAGATCAAATAAGATATAGTCCACATAAGACAATCCACCCCAAGAAAGGTTAGGAGTTATTAAGCGACTAAAATAAAAAAAATTTAAAATTCCTTGAAATGACCAAAGAAAAAGATTTTGGGCTAGTAGCGGCTAATTTTATAGGTCCCTTTATATAAGCTAAATAAGCAGGCTATGAAATAAAAATTGAGGTTCTCGAGTTTGAGCATAAGAGTCTTTAACTTTAAGAAATAGATGATAGGTAGCCAATTAATATGACAAAACGCCAAGTATGTTATGTTTATTATTTAGAATTTTTTTTTTCACAATTGAAGTAACCTCATTTTTCTTGTAGCTGCTGAAATGTAACCAAATTGTCGCGGGAAAATTCAAAATTGTGGTGGGGATATAAATAGTTATTAATTTTAATAAAACTAATTAAGAATTAACTCAAAGTAAGTACATTTATTAATGCCTGAAAAGCAAAAGAGAAAAAATTATTTAAAAAAATCTAAATCAAAAATTACAAAATACTTAAAAAAAAAATCTGGTGTTGTAAAATTTTTTTTTAAAACTAAAATAATAAATTTTTAATTGCACATAGAAAGCGTTTTAAGTAAGAATGCATCTGCCAAGTAGGTACGAATTAGATTTATGTTATTTTAAGGCTGAATATAAAATAAATGTTAAGCGAAGATTATTTTAAGATTTGTTTTTAATTAGTTTATGTCAATAGAAAAATTGGTATTAGATTTTAAATGTTGCCTGAGGGCTAAAATCATATTGGCAGTAAAACCAAAATTTGGTTGTAGAATTGCCTTTCAAATCAAATAAAACAAATCTTTTACATTTTATATCCTATATCTTATGCAATATGCCTTAAAGTTATGTGTCTTTACACTCAAATTTAAAAATATATAAAATGTGTTTAATATTAATTATAATTTATAGAAATAAACTTTAACACAATATATTTACCATAGCCTAGCATATTTGTCAAATTTATAAATTTTTATGCAAGTTGGATAACAAGCAATATGTATAAAAAAAATTATATTAGGCTGCAAATTTATAATAATTTTTAAATTTAAAGCGTTATTTTTTTGGTTTTTTTTATTTAAAACAATAATTTAAGTGTAAATTAAAGCTTAGCATGTTTAACTAATAACGCAAAAAAATTAATGCATATGGTTTTTGCATAATCATGTATACGTTTTATCTATTTTTTAAAAAAAGAAAAGAAATAAGGCTTAGTTTTATTGAATGAATGCTTGTCGACAACAAAAAAATGCAATTTTTATCTTCAGGTGTTTGATTAAGCGACGATTCGAATATTATCACAATCTAACTATAAAATAAAGGTATAATCATTTTACCATCTGTCAACATGTTTGCATTATGTTATGTCTAAATATATATTTTTTGGCTTTAGTTGTATATTTATTGAAATTTAAATTATTTAATATACCTTAGATATATTATTTAATTTACTTTAAAATGTTATATTTAATTTTTTATTGAGGGAAACAATTTATTTTTGTTTATATATAGTTTTTTAGGGGGGATTATAGGTTAACTTTGTATTGTAATGTCTTATAACGATGTTCATACAAACTTATTGAATAATTCATAAATATCTGATTTTGCCTTTTAATATAGTTGGTTATAATAAAATAGATAAATTAGCTGTAAATTATAAATAAGGGCTAGTTATATGTGATTACAGATTGTCTATTGTAATATCTCCATTTGTTTATAACCAAATGTTTACCTTCAAAATCTAAATAAACTAAATTTATTTTAGTAATTTCTAGTTTGCTCTTTTCAAATCATGTTCAGAGTTCATTCAATTTTTGAAAAATTATCAAAAATTATTAAGTTTTTGCATTGAAAATTAAGATTTACGTTGAAAATTAAGTTTTGCAAAAAATTATTGAATGTTGTTTTTTGCAAAACTTTCTTAATTACAATGATATTGCTTTGAAATTTATAGTTTTTTTTTATTTTCATTTTCTAGATAAACATGTCTGATAATCATTTTAACATCCTCATTTGAAAATTCTGATATTTAAAAATTTTTCAAAATTGTATTTTTTTTTTAATTTTAAAAATTTTCTTAAAAATTATAATTTAATTGTGCTCTTATCTATAAAATTAAAAATAACTTTAGCGTGTTTAAAATTTGATTCAATCATTTACCAATTATTTTTTAAGAAATATGTTGAATATGGATATGCATGTTGGAAAATGTAATTCAGAATATGCTGTAATGTAAAATTGAGAGTTTTTTTAATTTTCTTGCAAAATAATAAAACTTAAACAAGATAAGTACCAAGACGTGCATTATCACTTTAATTTTTCCTAGATAACAAAAGTTAAATGACAGGAATCAACCATATGCCAGCTTGCGTTATAGACGTAGGTACCGGGTATTCCAAACTTGGCTTTGCGGGGAACTCCGAGCCGCAGTTTATCATTCCGACTGCAGTTGCCATTCGAGAAGGGCCGAGTCAACCTGGCGGCAGTTCTCAACTATCTTCGATTAGCTCGGCACTCGCCACGACCAATACCATTAATAACTCTCCGGCGGCTTTTTTAAGCGCCGGTGCCTCTGTGCCTGCCTCTAACGCTAGCGCCATCGCCAACATAATCGCTTCCGGGGGTGGGGGTTGTAACATAGACGACCTCGATTTTTTCGTTGGGGACAAGGCCGTCCTAGCTGGCGGACCTTCGGGGGGTGGGTTTTATTCCCTCAAATATCCCGTCAAACACGGGCTCGTCTCCGATTGGGACCTGATGGAAAAGTTCTTGCAACGTACCATCTTTAAGTTCCTCCGCGTCCAACCCGAGGACCATTACTTCCTCATGACAGAACCGCCCCTTAATTCTCCCGAGAATAGGGAGTATCTCGCCGAGATTATGTTCGAAACGTTCAACGTTCCCGGCCTATATATCGCCGTACAAGCCGTCTTGGCCCTAGCTGCCAGTTGGACCTCGAAAAACATATCTAAGCGAACTATGACGGGTATATTAAGGCCACGTGCAAAGTAAGTTTTTATTTTCGTAAATTTTTGAAATTCTGAAAATGTAAAAAATTTATTTTTTTCAAGTTTTAAAAAAAAAATTTGTTTCAGAAAAAGCATTTTTTATGTGCATAAATTAAATTTGGCAACTTTTTGAAAATTTGCGTTTTTTAGGGCACGTGCAAAGTGAGTTTTTATTTTCGTGAAATTTTTAAAATTTTGAAAAAAAATATTTTGAAATAAAACGCAAATTTTAAAAAAGTTGCCAAATTTAGTATATGCGCTTAAAATGCTTTTTCTGAAATAAAAATTTAAAAAAAAATAAAATTTTTAAAATTTTCAGAATTTTTAAAATTTCACGAAAATAAAAACTCACTTTGCACGTGCCCTTATAAAATAAAATTTCAACATTTTTTAAAATTTGACAAAAATAAAAACTCACTTTGCACGTGCCCTTATACATGGTTCGTTTTAATAATTTTATTAGGCAAAATAATGTGAATGCGCCATAGGGAATGACAAATATATGAACAAATAAAAAGGTGGGTGTCCCGTTTTGATGTCTAAAAAATGAGGGATGGGAAAATAAGTTTGTGCAAAATATATTTGCTATTATTTAGATTTATTTTCTTTTTGTTAATCAAATTGCGTTTTAAAATATCAAAACTGAATAGTTACCTACTTTTAAAATATACAAAATACAACAACCTTTCACAATCCGTTTACGATGTTTTATAACATAAAAAAACACTTTCAACAAACTTTTAATTTGCAAACAAAACGTTAATTATGTGGCACGCATTCACGTGGGAGCTTAAACTCTGCTAAATTGAGGTTCATACCACATATATTTATCAAACTATTTCACCAATAGGGACAGTTATCGATTCGGGCGACGGGGTTACACACGTCATTCCGGTTGCCGAAGGTTTTGCCATTGGGAGTTGTGTCAAGCATGTTCCTATCGCGGGCCGAGACATTTCGGCTTTCGTTCAACAGCTGTTGAGGGAGCGCAACGAGATGGCTGTAATACCGCCCGAACAAAGCCTCGAAACGGCCCGACTTGTTAAAGAACGCCTCGGGTACGTTTGTCCCGATATGTGTCGCGAAATCAATAAATACGATTCCGATCCTAAGGCTTGGATCAAAAGTTTTAAAGGTTTGTGACTTGTGTTATGTTGAGGGAAAGACTTCTTTGGGTTTGAAAATTTTATAATATTTATGAGCTCCGATCGGTTAGCTACCTCTTTTTGTTTAAAGATAAAAATTTCATATATAAATATATAGATTTTAAAATGCATTGTAATATGAGTGTTGGGGGAATCTTTTTTAAATTATATAAAGAACAGATTTCGAAAAATATTTTTTCCATTCTCTATGAAATTAAATTATAATTTAGGTATGAATAACGTTTCCAGAAAACCTTTTGAGATTGAAGTTGGTTACGAACGCTTCTTAGGTCCTGAAATATTTTTTAAGCCTGAAATATGGAGCCCTGATTACCGAGAATCTCTATCTGAAGTGGTTGATTCAGTCATACAAAATTGTCCGATAGATACGCGAAGACCCTTGTATGAAAACATTGTTTTATCAGGTTATAATAATAATTATTTTATTGTTTTGTAACTGCTTATACTTTCCATATTGTTAATTTTTTGTGAATTAAAACTATAATTAAAAAAAATTTTAAAAATATTCACTTAAAAAATCTATTTGTAATTCATTAAACGAAAGTTGTGCGAACTCCATAAACCATTTTGTTATATTTATTTTTTTAATTTAGGTGGATCGACCATGTTTAAAGACTTTGGGCGCCGTCTTCAACGGGACATAAAGCGTATTGTTGATGTTAGGCTTAAACAATATGCCACGGAAAGTGTAACTGGGTACGCTAGCATTGTGCCAAAACCGATCGATGTTCAAGTTATATCGCATCACATGCAAAGGTGATTGATTATTTCTTGTATAAAATTATATTTCTCTCAGCGTCAATTATTAGGAGTTGTAGCAAGTTTCTTATTTTTAGAAAAAATTTACTATTCTTCTTTACCTTTGCCACGTTTATAGTGAACTTTTGTTTTTTTTGTCAAAAAATCATTGTTCCCCATAAAAAATCCGATGTAGCGCAAAGAATTGTTTTAAGTTGTTTACAAAGTTTGGGTGTAAAATTAATTGCTCATTAGTTTTGGTCTATAGAAGCAAAAGAGCATACTTATGGCTGCAAAAGGTTGTTTTATATGTAATTCGACAAAATGCATAATAAATGAAAAAAAATTGTTGCTTATAAATGTGACCATGAATGTGCCTACATTGATTTAGGGAATGATTTAATTTTCAATATTTATAGGTTTTTGCAGCTCTTTTGACATTATAATGCTCAGTTGTTAGCTATAAAAGGTTAAATGAAGTCATTGGGAATTAAGGCGCTGCTCTAATTGTTGAGAAAAAAATAACTTTTTTTTTGCATTTATTTAAAATGTTTGAAAGGTCACTTAGCCAGTTTTGCTATTTTGCATTTATGATCTTATAAAAATATTATGTTTTTTCTTTCATAGCCCTAAAATAATTTTGAAAATAAGCTATTTTGAGCGGTTTTTTGTGCTGTTTATGATTAGAGAGATGTTATAATATTAAAAATTTGGACGTACCTCTGGTTCAAGGTGTTTAAAAAGATTCTATAAAAATTATTGTAATGATGTCGAAAATTAAAATATTCATAACTTAATAGATTAAATAACAGAGCTAAATATTCTTAATTTAAATATCAGTATATTTTATTTAAACTTCATTGAAAGACTTATTGCGCAGCCAATAAGTTTATGTTATATAATAATTTGCAAAAATACGAGTTTATGCATATTAGTCAGGCACGATTCTAGACCCCTTTTGGGGGGCAGTGCCCCCCCCCAAAGTTTTTAATTGCCCCCCCCCCCCCCAAATAATTTAATTTGCCCCCCCCCCCCCCCCCCCCCCCAAAAAAAATACATAGTAATTTTATCGCCCCCCCCCCCCCCCCCCCCCCCCAAAAAAATTGAATTTGCCCCCCCCCCCAAAATACATAGTAATTTTATTTCTTTTACATAATATAATTAAATTTGGTCCGTCAAAAATATCTTAAAAATATTTACTTTTTTTAAAAGTGTATTTATTCATTAATACTTCTCATCCGCAAGAGAGATCAAACTAATACAAAAATATATAAAAAAATTTGATTTTACAGAAAGCTGTATATTCGTGAAAGCAATTCATAAATCTGATGCCTAAGAAATTTTCTCACTTGTCAAATCTTTTGTTAAAATATAATCTATAACGAAAGAACCTGATCGCACAATGCTACGATGGGGCGAACGTAATTGGGCAAAAGGTGGTGTTCAAGTATTTCTAAAAAAAATAGCTGGACACCAAGTCCCGTATATTCACTGTGCATCTTGTTGTAAAAGATTGTCTTGAAATTTTAAGTGAAGGGAAAGATTTTTTGAATAATTTTTCTTCCCTTCATAAATTTTTTCAACATGATGCAATCAAGGTAGTTAGTGAATGCAGGACCATACCCCGGTTGTTGCCCCATTGGTGGTGTGGTCACTACCTGCCTATTGTTTTTTTTTAATTACACAAAAATATTTAATACACATTTAAAAATTAAAAATAAAAAACCTTTTATATCTTTAGGTCACAGGGCCGAATCGGGGTTTTTTGGCCATATTTATAATCATCTATTTATTTTTTTGTATTTAATTGAAAAATTATTTTATTCATTAAAAATAATTATAGATCAATTTAAATGCAATTTATATTTCTAAAACTTCTGATTTAATACACCATTCATTGTTTGTTCGAAATTAAACAATTAAGAAATACAAATACATTTGAAGATTTATTTAAAAATTGTTTTGATACTAATACTTTTTTAAATGACAATAATTTATCTATGGATAAAAAAAATAAATAGATTTTTCTGATTTTTATTTATTTTCTATTCATAAGTTTGAAAATATTTTAAATATTAATGATGAACTAAAAAGTATTTATTTTATATATTATTGATTTATTTATATTTTGATAATAGATCTTTTACCGATAATAGTTATTTAAAATCTTTAGATTCCCTTTATAAATTTGATTAACCTTTATTTTATATATAAATAAATTAGAGCCTCTTGTAAAATTAATTAATTGATAAAAATTTATTATCTAAAGAAATTGACGTAGCCAAAAATTTTTTAAAAAGAAACTTAATAATTACAAAGAATGTACTATTGATTTTGTTAAATTTTTATAATTACAAAGATGCGTTTCGAATCTATTAACATTTTTCCCATAAGTTTGTTAATTGGCTCTTCAACGTCGAGTTGTGAGGCCACATTTTCTTTAAGAAGGATAATAACTTTTATTAGGCTGGCAAGTAGTGACCAACGTAAAGGTGATTTGGTTCTTCTAGGACACGAAAAATCATTAACTGGGACGTTGAATTTTGATGAATTTTATAATTTAATCAAAACAACCTCTAGCATAAAATTGTTAGATTAATAAAAAACACTGCTCTTAATTAGCTAATTATTTACTATTTAAGACATGGTTGCAATTTCTTTTATGCGCATTTAACGTTTATGTTCATGTTTTATTTAATTTTTTACCCTAATAATAATAACTAGTTATATATAACCAGTGTTTTTCATATATATTCTTCCAAATTAGCATACTTAAACAATTTGTTTTTATGATAATCAATCTTTTTCTATTCATTTTCCACCAAAGTTTTATATAATTTATTTTTATCATTTATATATATCATATTTTTAATTTTCATGAGTATTGATACCAAATGATAAAATACTTAAAATTAATTTCCAAATCTCAGATCTTTTTAAGCAATTGATATTAGTGAAAACAATTAATTTTGATTAACATATCCAAATTATCAACGCAATTATTTTTTTTATTTTATGAATATAATAAATTACTATTAATTTGTTAAAAAATTTTGAACATGGATTCTATTGTTGTACATGTATATTGCCGTGACCGAAGGTCAAGGCCAATTTTGCCGCCGAAGGCGGCAAAAAAATTTTTTCTGCCCCCCACGAGTTTTTTTTGCCCCCCCCCCCCCCAAATGGAAAAGCTAGAATCGGGCCTGATATTAGTTGCAAGTGTCAAGCTCATCAATACATCATAATACGACTTGCTTACAAGAATATGTATCTAGAACATTAAAAGGGTGTGATTGCTGATAAAATTTTGCTTTAGTTTGTAATTTCGGATAAATTTTTTGTTTAGTTTAATTTGGTTTTTTTTCCTATTTGACTTTCATTGCAATTTATTAAGATATATTTTGTTAATTTTTTATTGAATTTTCTCCATAATTCTTCCTAGATATGCCGTTTGGTTTGGTGGAAGTATGCTGGCATCCACACCTGAATTTTACAAAGTTTGTCACACCAAAAAGGATTATCAAGAATTTGGACCATCTATTTGTCGCTACAATCCAGTCTTTGGAGCTATGGGATAATAATCTTTTCAAAACATTCGAATCCAAAATGCATTTTAGCCTGTAACTTGCGATTTATTAATGTCATATGTTTGCCTCTATTTTCAAAACACTAATAAGTTTTTCTGAAGATGTATCTCATATATATAAATATATATAATATATATTATATATTCCTAAAATACATATTTGTTTACCTATCATATAAATCATTTGTATTGCGTTGTATATTTTGTTGAATCTTGCATAATTAGGAATATAAATGAGTATAGCTCTCTTTAATTTAGATTTATAACAAGGGCTCTTTGCATTATTTTGCATTATTAGTGATTATCATGTTATTGTGCAAAGTATCTGGGTATCCTAGATTTTTTATTAAAGATTTTTTTTTAAAAGCAAACAAAAAATTTTAAAACTTAATGTATAAATTTAATGTTTTCAAATCTAAATTGAGAAAAATATTACGTATATAATATTTTATTTTTGCCTCGGTGACAATGATCAAACGGGTTAAAAACATTTTAGGGCGCGTTCAGACTAATTTATTGTTTTTTTAATTTTAAATTTTTATTTAAAAATTTTTACTTTTTGACATTGGATGCATTTTAACATAAAGTCGCCAATCTTTCTTATTAGCAATCAAATAGTTTCTGAAAAAAAAGTTTTTAAAAATTTTGAAAAAAAAAATATAATAAAAAATTTAAAATTTTTGAAAAAGATGAAATGAGTCTGAACGTGCCCTGTTTAGAATTTGAAAAAATGAAAACAAACTATTTTTAAGACACGGCCTTACTCAATACAGGACGTCAGCTGAATTTTATTTTGACCATGTTTAAGTATATAAATATTGTGACCACTGTCGACTCAGATAAACATAAATTGTATCTATATTATACAGCTACTTAATTCCCGTATTTGACACCTCTATAATAGATTTTAAATTTATTACATATATAAATTTTTAAAAGATAATTGGTATGCACATCCCTTAAATGATCACTTTTGTAAAACGTTTAAAATGCAATCAAAATTAGACCGATAGTAAAACGTACCCTATCCTATTGTTTCTTTAACATAATACACAGGTCAACAATTTTTTGAGAGTTAGGAGTTAACTACAGAGATCAAACCTGCCATCTTAGTGAATATCAAATCCGTTTACCGTTTTTCCTAATCAAATTAAGTTAGTCATTTATAAACATTGAATATTTTAGAAAAAAAGGATAAAAAACCAAAGATTCAACAAAAATAAATTGAAATTTTATTTTTGCATATTTACAATAATTAAACTGCAAAATTTAAATTTTAAATAATATTTTCATTAAAAACCGATAATATATCGTTTCGTATTTAAGTTTAGACGCGAAATATTTTGTATTATCTAAATGGCGATGTAAGGGCTTGATATATTAATAAAAAAAAAATTTCATTATTTGTGATTAAAAATATAAGTTACAAGGGATTTTAATATGCAAAAAAGATTTCTAAATTTTTTCTTTATAGGGTAAATTTAGATCTGTCAATTTGGTCAAAAAAGGCCATTTTTCGTTATAGACGGATATAAGGAGCCAAAGACGGAAGAAACTAAGAAAAACGAAAAACTAATAAGAGATTAGGGCATCATGGGGATGCCTTCTTTTGATCTCGTAACAATCTCGTTTCTGACATAAATATTTGTTGACCTGTTATATATATGTCTCTAATTTATTCCTTTTTAACTTCCCTTTCCGCCCCTTTAATATTTATTTTTGTGAAATATTCAAAATGCAATTAATATTAAGCTTAATTGTATGAATTTTAACAATCCCATTCTTAAAAATTTTCTTACGTACTTTTAATATTTAACCACCCTTCCCCTAAAAAACATTGGGTATGTTTTTAGTGATTTTCAAAATTAAACCTTTATTTTCCATTAACCCGCGATTAGCATAGTGGGGTCCTGAATTTTGAATAACTTTAAATTATATATAATAAGCCAAATTATTGTGATTTTTTTCTCAAATATATAATAAAAAAACTAGTAATTAAAAATTGGTCTAAGTCTGATAACAATACTGTTCAGAAATTAGAAAAACTATTGGGGTCTATATAGACCCCACTCTCTAAATTCCAATGGTAAAGGCTAATATTGCCTCAATACACGATCTAATCAATAATATTGGTACATTTAATATATTGACCTTAATTATTTAATTTAAAATAAAAAAATAAAAAATTTTAATTTAACAGATTTTTTTCTATTGTTAGTCAATTAAAATTTGCAATATTCATTAATGATAACTTATTAGTCATCAATAAGTAAAGAGTACGTATTTTAGCATTTGCCTTTAACGCGCGAATGGTAGGGTGAGAAATTTGTAACGCAAATGCTATAGTGGGGTCAAAATTTCAAACCTTTTTAACCTCAAGAGTTTAATAGCTACTAGCCCATGTGGCCCGGCTCAGCCCGGGCAACTTGACATTTTAATTAAACTGATTGGCTGTGTACACGACATTTTAAGTAAACTGATTGGCTGTGTACACGATCAGTCGATATATTTGAATATTTAATTTGATTATAAAAAACATATATTTATAATTTGTAACTTGTTATCGGAGTTCGTAATTACCAAATTATTAACTTAAAAAATGTTAGGCAAATTCTCATAGCAAATTTTGCTCACTGAGAGCAAAAATACAATTAGTGGATATATTAAAATTCTAAAAAAAATTTGTAATATTCATAATGTAAAAATCGTCCGCGGTAAATATGTATCTTAAGCTAGGTTAAAAGGCAAAAAACGGCTGTTAGGTAATTTCTTAATAAAATTTTGTCACGGACATTTGTATCTAAATATATAGAATTCAAAATATCTGCGGACGCTGCCATTGAGAGGAAAAATACAATTAGTTGATATATTGAAATATTTATTTTTGATTAAAATATAAAAAACATAGCAAAATCTAAAATGTATAATATTGTATATATTCATGATATTTATATTTTCTATCGTATTACAGCAAATTGCTCATTGAGAGCAAAGATTTATTCAGCTTTCAAAAGGTATAACAATAATAAAGATAAAATTTAAAAATAAAACCATATAATTAATAATTTAACGTGATGGAAATTATTCCCATTGCAAGTATATCAACAGTAAACTCAATAGAAAGATATATTAGTATATTAAATAAAAATTTTAGACATATAATACCTTTGCATTTAGTGATTCTATTTGTTCTTTTTAATTTTAAATTAAATTATCAGATTGTATAAAATAAATCATAAACTGAGGGGGCAGTTTCATCATATCAAAAGAATAAAGCAATATTTAATTAATACCTAATCCTTGTTGTTACCTACAACCTGTTACTTCTGCGATTTTTGATTGGTGAAACTATTATTTATCCATCATAAATATAAAATTAAAAAATAAGTATATATTTGTGTATAAAGTAGATATTACGTATAAAAAATATATATACGTATAATGCGAGGATGAAAATGATTAAGATTATAACGGATACCATGATATTCATCTATTTTTGAGACTAAATATGTAAATCATATATAATTTATTTCATAATTATAAATTAATTTAATAATGCTTACATATAATCTGAGGCGATGCATTATTATTTAATGTTTGTAACCATCTTAATTCTGCCATATTTCTACAAAGGTAATAATATATATAAATACTTGTATTGAAAGTGTGGATGTATAAATTAATTGTTATAATTAATAGTGATTTGTAGGTGATGTAACAGGATGAATCTAAAACTTAAAATATAAATACTTGTATTGAAGGTGTGGATGTATAAATTAATTGTTATAATTAATAGTGATTTGTAGGTGATGTAACAGGATGAATCTAAAAATTAAAATATAAATACTTGTATTAAAAGTGTGGATGTATAAATTAATTGATATATTTGATAGTGATTTGTAGGTGATTTAACAGGGTGAATCTAAAAATTAAAAGAAAAATACTTGTATTGAAAGTGTGGATGTTTGAATTTATTGATTTAATTAATAATGATTTGTAGGTGTAACAGGATGAATCTAAAAATTACAAGAAAAATACTTGTATTGAAAGTGTGGATGTTTAAATTGATTGGTATAATTGATATTGATTTGTAGGTGATGTAACAGGATGAATCTAAAAATTAAAAGAAAAATACTTGTATTGAAAGTGTGGATATTTGAATTTATTGATTTAATTAATAGTGATTTGTAGGTGATGTAACAGGATGAATCTAAAAAAATAACTTTGTTCCGTGCTGTGTGGTGCCGAGCAGCACAAAATAAAATTTTTTCGCCAAATGATGTATCAATTACTCACCCAAAAATTGATTCCTGGAAATTTCAATGATCAAAACTGGCTAAGTATTGTTATCTGGAATAAGAAAGAAATAATTAACATATGTTTAATATTAAATTCAAAAAAATAAAAATTAATTTATACTTATGTCTTATTTTTGAGACAAATATTTGTTTTATAAAAACAATTACAATGAAATATATCAAAATTTTTTATATATCTTACATAATATTTTGCCTACCCTCTTAATTAAGACAGTTGTCTTAAGGTACAATTATTCAGTATAATATTATTTTACTAAACAAAGGGGGTCCGGGCCCGGACCACTTTGGTTAATATAATAAATTAATATAAACATTTTAAATAGAATATATATGTATTATAAATAAAATTTAACTTTTACGTATTGCCTGCTTATAGGTGTATTTTTGTACCTGAAAATATATGGCCCAATCTTAGCAAAACAAATAAAGTAGCTATGTCAATCACTTTATACCACGATAAAACTATCATTAAGGAATAGGATAAGACAAATTTTGATCGTTTTGGCGACCTTCTTGTGTGTTAATTTAATTCGTACAGAGCAACATGATTTCCAGGGTTTGGCGCCCTCGGTCTTTCACACCGCTATAGCTGAAGAGCTTCAATTTGCATAAATTTTAAGGACCTAACTTGCTTACATATATTATGGATAAGGACGTTTAAAAAATATTTTTTAACTACTCTTTAAGACCGAAATCCCAAAAGGTACATTTATGTACCTTTCGGTACCGGGCCGCTAACTCGGCTCCTATGGGCTAAAAGAGTCTGAAATTTTGAGAAAAGGTAAAAGACTATACTATTATGATTCGATAAAAATTTAAGAAAAATCTGTAGTCAGAATTTTTGTCAAACCAATCCCGAGTGTAAAGTTCAAATTTTAATCCCCTGTTTAACCTTAAATATTTCGGTAACAGAAGCTGATAAAATCTCGTAACTTTCCAAAAACGTGGGCAATATTATAATAATTAACCTAAAAAAATTTTAAAATAAAACCTTACCATTTAAAGCCCTGAGAGAATTTCGTCGTTTAAACAAAAAATAAAACTTCCTAGTGGATAAAAATACAAACTCGACATTCCTAGGCACCTTTTCGACAAACGATTTTTTTTATCGCTACTGCTCGAAAAAACTTTTTAAAGTTAGGTTTTTCACACCCACCGGAAGTCTCGATCGCTTCCTAACTATCTTTCCGCACACCTTCTCAACCTACCCTACAAAACCACACCTCACACGTCGCTCAACTACAAACCATCTCCGAGATCTAGCGTAGCAAAGAAAAATCGAGTTTGAAAATTGTATAGTAGATTGAAAATTGTATAGTAGATAAACTTTATTTTTTTATTGTTTTGAAGAAAATATGCAAAATACAAGTTATTATTAATAAAAATTGTAAATTTTATTTGAACAGAGTAAAAAAAATCTGAAAATGAGATTTTTTTATTTTTCTATATTCCATCAGATAAATCTTGTCAATGAACTGAATGTATCAATATTATTAATCAAATAATAGGTCTAGTAGAATATTTTTAGAAACATTCATGAAAAAAATATTTTAAATAAAAAAAATTATTTTTTGTTATTATATACCAGTGCTAATCGCGGGTTAAAATAATAAAAATATAAAGATCAAAGCTTTAAATTCTTACATTTTTAAAATATTTTATTATGGTTTTTATGCTCATAATGGTAACTTTTTGTAAAAATGCATTTTTTTACAAAATAAAATTTGCAAAATTATTTAAAATAAAAAGTTTAGAAAGTGGCCATATATCATGAATGTCCCCCTAAAGCGTAAAACGCCGAGTAAAAAAAGGAAAATAGAAAAGGCCCGATTAGCCAGATTAAAATTACAGAGAACCTCTATTCGGCAGTTAAGGCATCGTTGGTTTGATTTAAGAAACAATTATTCTGCAACACCTATTATCAGGTATTTGAATCTATTAATAAAAAAAATCTAGGAGGTTTGAAATTTATGTTTACAATCTATTTTTCTTTAGGAAACCAAAAGTGTAACAGCTATAATATTATGTATTATTAATAAATATATGTAATGATAATTTAAATTGATTTTATTAAGTTTTTATAAATCAATTTCTTATAAAAAATGTAAATTTAAAATATCTACGCAATTTTTTTTTAAATGACATATGATTAAGCTTTTAGGTAAAATATCTATTTGTAATCTATAAAAATTTAATGTTTATTTTTTAAGTTTTTGTCGGACTTACATTGTCAATTTAGATAAGGCAATATGTAACAAACTGATTTATAAAATTAAATTTATAAAAAAGTAAGTTTTTTTTAGTAAACCATATCTTAAATATATTTTTAAGAATTAATTATTACCTTTGATTTATAAATATATAGAAAATAATTAATCTATTTGAGAATTATTTTAATTTTGTTTCTCCTTTTGGCTATTAAGAAAAATATTTGTCATAAATCCAATTATAATTATTTATTTTTAAATGTATTTTTTATATTTTATTTAACTATAAAATTGATATATAGCCTAGTCAAATTTTTTAAGTTGGTTATTAAATATTTGTTTATCAATAATAAATTCATTTCCCATTTTAAGGACAAAAGCTTATAAAATTTACTTATGCCCTATTATAATGATTCTTATAATGTTATGAAATTTGTCTGTTGTTTATAATTCAGAATCACTAACCATTTTTTATATATGACATGTTTGTAGATGCAATTTTAAAATAAAAAAATAATTGTGTCTTTGGGCTCAAACATTTGTAATATGTTTTATTTAGTTTTTAAGAATAATGTATTTTTTTGTTAAATATACATTCTTTTTTATTTGCAAGTGTTTGTATGCCGGAACTTTTGAAAATATGTTTCTATATTAAGGTTACACTAAATTTTATGTCTTAAAAAGCTAGAGACTCAATAATGATAGCATTGAAATTTTATTGTATTTTCTTAGTTTTACTTAGAAAAAAAATCAATATGCCAAAACTTAAAAGTTTTTTATTTATTTAAAACTATGAATTTAGTATATATTATGCACTAAAAATTATGAAAACATTGCTAATTTTTTGAAACTAGCAATGTTATTAGTCAAATTTCAAATTAGCTTTAAACCTTTTTTGTTTTTAATTTATTTTCTTAAAATTTCCAGATTAAATTTTTTAGCTAGTATTAAAATTTCGCGTGCCTAAAGAATATTATATATATTAGCATATAAATTATTCAAATATATTAGTTGGCTCTCTTTAACAAGCATGTCCTTGAGCTTGAACATTTATAATATTCCCCTTGCAAATCAAGTTTGTTAGGTGTTTTATTCGTTGTAACTGATAAATTATGAAGTTTCTACCTTGGTCCAGTTGGTTCTGAAAGCTTACTTCTTATTTTTTTATCGATGACCGGTCCAACTCCTTTATCGTTAGTATCGCATTCATTTTCATATTTTGATTGAATGCCAATGAATTTACGGTACAAGTGGAATTTTATGTCTAATTCGAATTACTTCGACATTGGTTCCAATATTGTATATTAATCCAATAAATGAATAATTTATTAAGTGGGGGGAAGTAGCCAACTTTAGTAGTACGAGTACCACTATCATCATTAACTTCACTGCGAAATTGGATTGTTACTGGGACTTCTTTAGTAACAAAACGTTTGCGGGACACTATATTAAAAGTTTTATTATGGCGAGTAAAGGTATGTATCACATTAGAACTACACCATATCCTTTAAAACGGTCTAAGAGGTTTAATCAAAAGTTTAAGATAAGATTATATTAAAGCATTTTATTTTTTAAATATGTTAAAAGACAAGAGCCTTAAACAATTGGACTCAAAAGAGATATTAAAAAAAAGGCGACGTTGTACGCACTTTAGACAAAAGCAATACCATAACCCAAGGCAAAAGAAATTTTTTCCTCGTTCCCAAATTGGAATTGGAACGAAACAGCAAAGTAAAGAGAAAAAAAATGCCTAATCTTATTTCAGACCTGATATATGATTTAAAAGTCATTACACCATAAAAAATAGCATTCGAATTCAAAGCTTGAAATACTTATATTTAGGTTTTTTATTTGTCGATAAATTGAGGTGAGCTTATGCGCCTCGTTTAATTTTAGCCAATTCTATTTACTAATTGTTTTTTTTTTGAAGTCATTTGATTTTTTCACACTCATTTTCGAATTTGTGTCTTATACAACTTAAAACAACAAAAGAGTCTCCATGCAATGAGTTGTTTTTATTCTTGAAATAGGTGAACTTATCATTTTGAGCTCATAGTTATGAACCTCTGTTATATAACAATTGAAGACAGAAAGAACAACTTTAAACTTTTAGGGGTAAAACGAAGCATCTGACAAGCTTGATTTGAAAGGGGTGACTGATCAATCAAACATGCTTGTTTAAGGCAAACTACTTTAACATTGGAATAATCTATATTAATATATATACCAAAAATATTATATTTTATATTAGTAATTGAAATTCAAATTGTTAGTTAGGAATAAGCCGATTTATAATTTTTTATATCAAATTTAATTTTTTTTGTCCTATGTTTCCATTATATATACTTCATTTTGGTGTATATCAAACTTATAATTTTTGTAAAATATTATTTATAGGTTACATGAAGAAATTCTTGATATTTACAATTTTTTGAAACCTACCGCACATGAATATAAACTAAGATGTGATTTAATTACACATCTAAAGGAAAGCATATTGCGAAAATGGCCTAAAGCCTTGGTATGTTAGTTAATTTTTGATAAAAATAAATATCATAATTAATATAATTTTAATTATTTTATAAAAAAAATCTCTAGGTTGAAGTTTTTGGTAGCTTTAAAACTGGGCTATACCTACCAACTAGGTATTACTATATGTTGTTACTTTTTATTTCATACAAAGTGGAGTCTAAACGTGATAATTTATTTTAAATATGAAATTTTCCTAAATAGTTGGAAAACAAATGTACAAACTTTTTATTTTTTTCAATAATTTATCTAGTAAAAAGGCTTTTCTTACTGTGAAATTACATAAATAAAATCTTGGCTATAAATTTTTTAAATTGATTAATTGCCCAAAATTGAAAATGTTATCTTTTCATAACATTAGATTTTATTTTGGATCTACCTGCATTAATATTTATAATATTTTATAAATTATATATTATAATTTATTCATATTATGTATTTCGAATTAAACATTGTACCTACTTTTTTTAATAATATGATCATTAAAAAGACTGAATTTTTTTGATAAAAAACTATTTGAAACCTCAACTTTTTGATTTATGTTGAAATTCTAATTTGAGCGATTTGTTTTTAGACTTTTAAATGTTTAAATGGGTGCAGTTAATGTCCTAAAAATATTAATATTTTTTATACATGTCCTTTCTTGTTCGTTGATGGTTAATTTGTGGAAGATAGCAGATATTAAAAAGAAAATTTAATTCTATTGAAGCTTTGTTTTTATTGATTTTTGTTTTTTGGGTAACATATTCAATGTTGCATTTTAAATACTCAAATAACTTACTTGCGAGTCATCTGAATGCCCCATTCATGTTGAAGTCTCATCAAAACTTTTTATTTATATATTCATTATTATTTAGTGATATAGATATCGTAGTTTTTGGTAAGTGGCCTCAACTTCCGCTCTTTAGCATGAAAGAAATATTATTAAGTTCGAATTTGGCACAAGAAAAGGATATCCAACTTTTACAGAACGCCAGAGTTAGTTTTATCTTTTACTAATTAATTTATTTGAATAAATTTTTTTTTATATTCTTTAATTTGGCTTTTTTGTTTTACATAGTATTTGATGTTTTTTATACATTAGGTACCGCTTGTTAAATTTAAAGATTGTTCGACGCATTTAAATATCGATATCAGCTTTAATATGGTTAACGGTATTGAAACTAGTCAAGTTATTAAGGTTGGTTCAATATATTTTATGTTTATTTTTAATAAACCCCTCTTCTACTAATTTTATTTAACTTCCATTACAACACAGCTCGACAAATATTTCGGGTGTAAAAACTAATTAATCTTTAAAGCTACTATGGATTTTTAATACCATATATTAATTTTCTGGTCAAACTTTGTACGACAATAGTAAAGTAAAACTTACGTTAAAATATTATAGAAATTTTTTATACATTTAAAAAAGCTAAACTGTTAAATTTAATATCTTGAAATAAGATTTATTTTAGCTTAGCCCCGTAAAAAATTATGCCAGAGGAGGTCGGGTTGCATTTTGTATAACCTATATATGTTGGAGCTTACTATACAAATAAATTTAATATCTCATTATTTCAGATGAAATATTGAAGTAACAATTTTCATTATATAAAAAACTATTTTTTTTTACATAAGGGATCTTAAGATTGAAAAATCAAACACTTTTGTTGCCTTTTTAGGTTTTCTCTAGTGTAGGGCCCCGCGTCATAATGACAAAAATTTATAGAAAACTAAAAATTAGGCTATTGACTATTCATAAAAATTAAACCTTCATTGACTTTTGGGTGACTTTCATAAATTATTGTTGGTTAAAAAGTTATTTTTTAATTTGCCCTTTTGAATATAATAGTTAAACCTTTATCATGATACAGATATAGTTAACTATTACTATCAAAAAAACATAATAAAAATTGTTTTATTATAATAATAAATTCTTCAAATTATTTCTTGGGTCTTTGAGATTTGTTATTAAATTTTTGATCAATTTCCAATATATTTTTAAAACTTGCTGTTTAAAATTTAATATAAATATTTTTACTAACTATAATTTTCTCTAAATTATTAGATTTTATTATTTATGTTTTAAATTATATTTACTGAATATTGCATGGTTTTTGTTTATTATATACATTGTAATTATTTTTTAAGGACCTAATCTCACCTTACTCCTTTGCTCGACCCCTCATTATAGTACTTAAACATTTTCTCCTCCAAAGACGATTAAATGAAGTTTTTACCGGAGGTCTTTCCTCTTACAGCCTTATCCTTATGATTATTAATTTTATACAGGTTATTTGTTTTTATCTGTTTTAATTAAACTTCTATATTCATTTTTATTTACATAAAACTTGTTTTTTAAAACTTTATATTTTTAATAAAATGGATTTCTTAAATATATCAATTTTCTTATTAATAATGAACATTTATAATTCGTTTGTTGTTTACTTAGAATCATTCACGGCTCAAACATGATATATCTTATTTACAAAATCCAAACAATGATATCAACCCCTCTATAAATGGATTAAACTTAGGTATTTTAATTAAATCATACCATAAGTTCTTATTTTTTCCATAAGATTGTAAAAATAAATAAAATAGTGAATTTTTAATTATTGATACTTAGTTATTTATATTATTTTATTATTTTGAATATTTATTTTATAAATAATTTCCTAAATATTTGTTTGTTAAAATAACATAGGTCTAAATAAATATATAGGTCCTCACATTGTGTGTTGTATAAGAAAAGCAAAGATTAAAATAGGGCCTTATCTCTTTTGTTTTTCTTTTACTTAACTCCACCATTGGCCCTACCTTTTTTGTTTTGTTAGATTATTTTTTTATCAATTTTTATTGTTTTTAGCAGGCTTACAAAATTTAACCAGGAAAAACGGTATGCTAAATTAATGTATAGCAGCCTAAATCTGATGAATTAGTTTATGTGTGTGAAAAATTTGTCAAAAAATGAGATAAAAAAACATAATATGATTGACGGTGTTCATAAATGACACAAATAACAAAGATTGGGAAAAACTTAGATTAAAATTTGTTTCAGATATATTATTATATCTTCAAAATTATGTACATTGTATGGCTATGAAAATTTATTTTCTAGTCTAATAAAAAAGACATAATGTTAAGAAATATAATAGATAAATAAGAGTTTAAATGCTCTTATGGAAGTCATTCTTGATATCAGCTTTTGGAAGGCTTTAAAACCGTCTTTGCCTAAAAAGATGGTTTATTTGCAATGATTTATTTAACATTATTGCCTAACATAGGTGTATTACTTCTCGAATTTTTCGAACATTTTGGACGCCATCACAATTATAATTTCGCTGGTTTACGCGTAATCCCGCCTTCCAAATATATTACCATTAATAATAAAAATGATAATTACACTGAAGGATCTGATCAACAACCTAATTCAAAAACAGATCACAGTGGTAAGTTATTAGTACTCATAAATACTTTGTATAACTGTTACATTTTATTATAAAATGATAAATACATTGTTTTTTAAAATGTTTAAATTTTTTGTTTCAATTTTTCAATTTGTTAAAGTAATTTAGAAAACTATGTAAAAGTATTTGTGATTTTGCCCATAATTAAATATAAGTTAAAATATTAAAAAGTTAAGCAATTTGAATATACTTTAGGTTGACCATTTATTCAATATTTAAACTATCCATATGTTAAAATGGTTTAAAAATAGAAAGAAAAAATCGACTTTATACCACCTACTATTGTTTGAACCAAAAGTTTTAATCTGTAATTTTATACCTTTATTAATTTATTTGTTGATGAAATGTTAAATCAGTTATACATAACCAATTTGGCTAGCAATTTAAAGAAATTTTTAATTTATTTTTGCCTTTGATTAATATGTTGACGTATCTGACTGAACTTAGGGCTATAAAAATTCTAGGTTTACTAAGTTTACAAAATTCTAACGAACTACTCTACATTATAGCCTTATCTCGATTGTTTCGGTTTTTCAAATTAGATCGGGTCTTGACCAATGAAACCCGAAAAAATCCAAAATTTGACAAAATTTTGCATTAGTAACTATTTTTGTGATCTTAAGATTTTTCTATGTTAAAATCAATTGTAACTTCAAATTTCTATTTAAATTAATGAAATATTTAATATATAAATCAATATTTAACATTTACATATGAATAATAAAATATTCCGCGATTTAATGACATGATTTTTTTACCTAGTTAAAATAAAAATATTTTTAAAGTTATTGACTAAAATTAATAGTTTAGTTTTTGTTGTATATAAAATTATTTAAATTATTTTATTGATTTAAATCCTAACAGAACGTTACAGTATTTACCCGAATGATGGTAGCTCTTATCTAATTAAAATGTTTATGTCTACACAAATTGCCTATTATTTATAGATCCATACCGTGATTACTACTACTTCCCTAAAGCCGAATATGCCGACCTCATCAGTACAGCCGGTCGAACATCCTTAGTTTGTATACAAGATCCACTCACGCCTGGTAATATCCTCATGTTTATATTTATACCATTCAGTTTTTAATTGCCAATAACAAGCATGGCCTTTGGAATCAAGACGAATAATTATTCTATTTTTGATCGATCATGTTTTAAATAAATTTATTTAATTTAATATTATCAATACTATATGAAATACCTACCTGTTGTTATTGCAATTTATTTTGTTTTCAACTAGAAAATGATGTTGGTAAAAACTCATGGGCCTTTGCTAAATGTAAAAGAGCCTTTGAATATGCCTACGTAACCCTTTCCCGATCAGTCCTTCCTGCCTTTTACAATGAGCGTTCAAATGGCGGATCACATAAAACGTTACTTTTTTTATCATTGATATTGATTTTTGTAAAGATTTGTGTAACATACGTATATTTTTTGAAAAATGCTATTGAGTTTTTTTTGATTAAAAAGTTTATGACCAATTTTTAGGTGGTATCATTAATTTTTTATTAATGTTACAATTATTTTAACTCTTTACAAATATTAATATTAATCTATACTATCAATTTCTATTAACTACATTCTTTTTATGACCTAGGGTGTTGGGGCAGATTATTGCCATACCACAAGACGTTCTTGATTATAGAGAATGGTTAAAGACGCGAAAAATAACTACATTGTCGAAGAGTTATATGAATAATAATAATAATGATGTTGATAATTTTGATAATGAAAGCACAAGTTATTCTTCTTCTGAGTTCAGCGATTAGTTAAAATAAATATTATTCCTGACTACTTTATGTCGAAATATTATATACTTTAATAATAGTTGCACAATATAGAAAAAAGTTACCCTTTATTAGCTGTTAAGTAAGGGATTCAAACTCACGAGTTTAAACTGTTAAAGCTAGATGAGATTTCTTTTATTTGCAAAAGCAGTTCGACATATTTATTTTATTAACCTTTTATTAATATTTAATTATATTTAAAGTTTTACTTGTATTTCGCAACATAATAGTATACCATTGTGAATGAGTTTAATGAAATAATTTTCTTGTGTTTTTTGGCATTTTTTTCGTTCCAATGTCTGTTTTTAAAATACATTTGAAATATAACTCAATATTTTTCTGTTTTTAGTTTTAATTCAAAAAGTATACATCTGGGAGTTGTGCCTTTATTATCAAATTATCAAACACTACTTTAAAATATTAACGGTATGCGGTAAAAAAAATTACTTTTTTTCATGGTGGGGATATGGAAAACCCAATTAAAATTTTAAAGCAAGAAGTACATTAGAGCCAAAACCTGATTTTTTTATTTTGTATCTTACATCATGTCGATGTAAAAAGTATTTTTTTATTTTTAAATATGCATTGTTAGCCCTAATAATGTTAATAATTTAAACAAACTGAAACACAAATAATTTTGCTAGCATTAAATTAACATAATTAATTTGTTTAACTGTTTTAAAATATTATTCAAAAATTTTCACCTCATCAATTTCCATAAAGTAACTCTACTTCATTATTATTCCCTTGCTAAGAAATAAAACTTCTAAAGATCAAATCATAAGACTAGCTATTCAATTAGATTCCTAGAAATTTAGGGTTACAAATATATTAAATAAATTTTTTTGAGATATTGAAAGTGTATAACTGGGGTGCGATATCTCCCACTATTGGCTGCGGCTAATACTTCTTTCAAAAATGTAGAAAAAAATATTTCTATAATATAAAAAAATTTTAGCGCCTAATATTAAAAAATGAGAATTTAGGTTTTTTGGTCGTTTTATAGAAAAAATTGTAAAATTTTTAATTTTACAAATTTTTTTTCACACTAGCCGCCTCAATGTTATTTAAATGCGTGCGTTTTTTTTTCGTCAAAACTTCGCAGCCATTGCAATGTAAGTTTTTTAATTAGGGCACATGAGTTTTTATTTTTGTGAAAAATTTAAAATATTGAGAAATTTTATTTTGAAATAAAACGCAAATTTTAAAGTTGCCAAATTTAGTTTATGGACATAAAATACCTTTTCTAAAATAAAAAAATTTTGAAAAAAAAAATAAAATTTTTGATAGAATTTTCAAAATTTTACGCAAATAAAAACTCACTTTGCACGTGCCCTTAAGTAAATTGGTTAGCCAAAACATATTTATACATGAGTATTTTTTTTGAAATTTGGAAAGTTAAATTAGGGTACGCTAGATATACTTTAACTTTATTTTCCTTAAATGTGTTATTGTTGTATCCATTACAAGGCCTTAGATTGTTTTAATTATATAAGAGTAAGTTTAAGAAAATAATCTATTGCGATTTAAAATTTTGATTAAAATACATATATATATTTAATTTTAAAGTCAAATTGTAAGAAGACACTATTATAAGTTAACTTTTGTGGCATCAATAACAACATTAGGCTTAGTGTTGTAATAGCTTGTTTATTAATGTCTTGCAGTGTATTCTAGATATATTGTTTAACCCGCGATTGTAAGGTTGGGAAATTACGCGAATGCTATAGTGAGGTCCATACGGACCTTTAAACTTCTATAACTTTAGAATGTTTAAGCTGTAGTCTTTATTTTATTATTATTTTGAAGAGAAACTTGTGCTCTTAAATTATAAACTAATATAAGTTATTAAATAAATATTGCAAATTTTATTTGACACCAAGTAAAAAAAATCTGAAAAATAAATTTTTTTATTTTCTATATTAGGGCGCTTTCAGACTCGTTTCATTTTTTTTTGAAAAATTTATAAAATTTCAAATTTTTTGAAATTTTAATTTTTTTTTTTCAAAATTTTTTTAAAAACTTTTCTTTCAGAAAAACTATTAAAATGCTAATAACAAAAATTGTCAACCTTTTGTAAAAAAGTGTTCATTGTCAAAAGATAAAAATTTTAAAATTTTAAAAAAAAATAAATTGAGTCTGAACGCGCCCTTATATTAAATAAATCATGTCTAAATTAAATTATCAATATTATTGATTAAATCGTGTTTTTATGTCGGGTAGAACATTTTATGAAAAATTCATGATAAAAAAATATTATAAAATAAAAAATTATTATTGGCTATTATTCTTCACCTTAAAAACTAGGTACTTTATGAAGAAAATAGGATAATTCCTATCATTATTTTACAGTCTAACATTTTATATATTTATGTAAAACTATTATGAAAGAATACTTAGAAAATGGGTGGCAACTTTGTCAATTTAAATCTACATTAAGGCAATATCATGGCTTTAAACATTGAAAATGAGAGTGTGGGGTCCATATGGAGCCCAATAGAATTTATTAATTCTAAACAAATTTTGTTATTATTATATATTTAAGAAATTACAAAATTTTGGCAATAATATATAAATTTGGGTAGAACAAAAACACGAAACATTTATAAATGTTTCGTGTTTTTGTCCTGGAGAAAACACGAAACATTCTTTAATGGGGTAGGACAAAAACACGAAACATTTATAAATGTTTCCTGGAGAAAACACGAAACATTTTTTAATGTTTCGTGTTTTTGTTTTTTTAAAACACGAAATTTTTTTTTCGTGTTTTTAAAGATTAAAAATATTTTTGCCAAAATGTTTCGTGTTTTAAAGATTACAAAAATACGAAACATTTTTTTTAGTCAAATTTTTATTTTTCTTTCAATTTTTAAATTTTTAAAGAAATATGTTCATGTAATATATCGTTCGACGCCAAATTTTACGGAAAATCTAATGGTCATATTTTCAAGGTGAAAAAATATAACAGGTGGTTGGTTGCTTAAAATCTTTATTTTTTGTTTTTGAAAACTATTTTTTTTGTTATTTATAGTTAGTATAAATCTTGGCACTGCTTTAACATTTATTGACCAAACCAACCTTTAATACATTGTTTGACGGCAAATTTTATGGAGAATCTTAATGTCATATTTTTAATGCCTTAAAAAATTACAGGTGTTTTTTTTTGTTTAAAATATTTATATTTGGTATTTAAACTAATTATGATTTAATGTTGATTTAGTAGGTGTATTATATGTAAATCCAATATGCTTTGCAACGTGAGAAACTATTTACACTTTATGACCATATATGGTAGTATTTCTAAAAATGTGGCACTGCTTTAACATTTATTGACCAAGCTAAACGTGTGATATATCGTTGGACCCCAAATTTAATGGGGAATTTTATAGTCATATTGCTAGTGCCTTATTTAACAAAATTTTTACATTATGTTTTTAAACAGATTTTTTTAGTTATTGATTTAACAGTCTTTATATAAATCGTATAAGACACAGGTCAACAGTATCAACGTCAGAGACGTGAAATTAGGGTAAGGCGGGAAAGAAAAACCATTGACTGGCACAAATTTAGGCTCGTGCTTGTGCAACGTAGCAGCGCATTGGCATACGGATATTAGAAAAAAATAGGCGACTACAAACGTTGCAGTCGTGGCCTAAAAATTTTGACCAAAACCTTTGCTCAAAAAGGAGGTCAGCTTCCATCAAAAAATTTTGAGGTAGTGAATTAAAAGCACATGAGATGACGAGCTGGTCAGGGGGAGTAGGCGGGACTGACATCTGGGATATCAAAGTGACCTAAGTTTGTAAAAGGAAAGAACTAAGGTAGGTGCAAAATCGTAATTAAAACGTAATAAAACGCAAGGTTACTCGGTAAAGGAATTCAGAGAAGTGGAATGATAGACAACGATGGGACGGGCGTCAAAAGCGATAGTAATAAAGTGAGTCAAGGGTAATAGAGCAAGGGGAAATTTTCAAAGGAAAACCGATATATAATACTTTGCTAAAAATCTAGGGTTCGAGTAATAAAAGCTGTCAAACGTCAGAATTGGTGCCAAAAAATTTAATGTGCAATGAATTTTACAAGGGGCGAATGAAAAAATGGGGCAAATGGCACAGCACCAAGCATTCTGAAAGCAGAATTACTGGTAATAAAACAATGGTATTAGAGAAACCTTGATGGTTAACCCTAGGAAAAAAACTTCAGTGATAGTAAAAAATGGTTAATTAACATAAAATTCAATGTTATTATTATTATTTTCAATGATAATTTAATTAATATCAGTGCAGAATATTTAGATGGTAACCCCGTAGTAAAATTTCTATGTTAATATTCAATGTCAAAAGCCATATAAATCATCATGAATCGTTTCATAAAAAAAAGTGCAGTAAAGAACCTTATCATATACTGATTTTGTTCATATTTAAAAACCATAAAAACTTTGAGCCGGTTGTTGGTTGTTAGATTCTAATCAACGCGTTCGGCCTTCAACTTCGTTCGGTAACCGCGTAAACGGTACCGTATAACGAGTTATATGACTATGAGGCGCTCCAAATCGTTTTTCTAGGTGGGATTCTGACTTCGATGCGGTCATAATTTTCTAAATGGTGGCTTCTCGCCGTCGATTTTCAGTCGAACGCCTGAACCAAATGTCACCTACGCTTCCTCTCGTACTGAACAGGATTACTGTAGCAACAACGGGTCATCAACAGGGTAATACTAATATGTCTCACAAATGTCTAAACCCAGCTCACGTTCCATATAGAATGAACAATCCAACGCTTAGTGAATTCTGCTTTACAATGATGGGAAGAGGCGAGCAATCAAATTTGCCGTAATATAAAATATCAAGTCCACGTTAAGGTAGACAAATGGCCCAATTTTGTTACAATTTGTAATTATAATATTAGTTCATATTGACATAAAATAAATATGGCATATTAGGTAACATATCATATTATATTAAAACCATTGAGTAAAATAATATCTTTAAAGTAAGTTAAAAAAAATGATTCCAAGCAAAATAAACCACTCGTTAATTTTTAAGCACTATAATTAAATTTTAAATAAAATTGAAGGATTTAATACTAATTCGGTCAATAAATGTAGAATTTGTGACAAATTTTAAAAGTAACACTTGAAGGTTTTATGTAACATATCAAACATTTCAATTTTTTTATTTAAAAAAAACTATTGTATAATTTAATAAAACAAAAAAAACTGAAAAACCAAATATAAAAAATTTTAAGCAATATATACTACATGTAAACTTGTTGGGCACTAGCAATATGATAGTTAAATTCTCCATAATGATTTGGCGTCGAACGATGTAATTATTATAAGTTTAATTTGGTCAGTAAATATTATAGCAATGTTAAGTTTAAAAAACTATCATTGGTCAAAAAATTAAAAAGATATTTTACGATGCATTTCATTTATAACAGCAACATTAAATGATCCAAAAAAAGATCTAAGAACAAATAAATATCTTAAGCCGCAGCTATTTCTTAATTTTTGGGCACTGATAATATGATAGATTTTCCGTATAAAATAATTTGGTCAATAAATATTAAGGCAGTGTTAAGTTATAAGACATATTACCATTTATGGTCTTAAACTTATTATGGTGTTTTACATTTTTTATTTATATATAGTAGATAATACAATAATTAACCACCGAAAAAATCTAAAACAAAAAATAAAGTTTTTAAACAACAAAAACCACCTGTCAACCTTTAGCTAAACTCCCTATAAAATGCATCGAATTATGTATTACAAGTTTAACTTGGTCGATAAATAATAAAGCAGTATTAAGTTTTAGTAACTATTACCATATATGGTCATAAATTTAACATGTTGTTTTAGGTTACATATAATTTATATATAGTAGATTGTATTAATAAAACCCCCCAAAAAAACTAAAAGCAAAAAATAAAGTTTTTAAACAACAAAGATCACCTGTCAACCTCGCAGACAAGATAGCTAAACACTCCTTAAGATTGGGCGTCGAATTATGTATTACAAGTTTAACTTGGTCGATAAAATAAGGCAGTGTTAAGTTTTGATAACTATTACCATATATGGTCATAAATTTAACATGTTGTTAGGTTACATATAATTTATATATAGTAGATTGTATTAATAAAACCCCCAAAAAAATCTAAAAACAAAAAATAAAGTTTTTAAAGACAAGATAGCTAAACTCTCCTTAGGATTTGTCGTCGAACTATGTATTACAAGTTTAACTTAGCCGATAAATAATAAAGCAGTGTTAAATTATAACAACTATTACCATATATGGTCATAAATTTAACATGTTTAGGTTACATATAATTTAATAGTAGATTGTATCAATAAAACCTCAAAAAAATCTAAAAACAAAAAAAAAGTTTTTAAACAACAAAGACCACCTGTCAACCTCGCAGACAAGATAGCTAAACTCCCCTTAAAATTTGGCGTCGAACTATGTAACAGGTATAACTTGGTCGATAAATAATAAAGCAGTGTTAAGTTTTAATGACTAATACCATATATGGTCATAAATTTAAAATGGTGTTTTAGGTTACATATGATCTATACATACTAGATTGAATCAATAAAATACCCAAAAAAGATCTAAAAACAAAAAATAAAGTTTTTAAACAACAAGGACTACCTGTCAACCTTTCGCAGACATGTTAAACTCTCCATGAAATTTGGCGTCGAACTATGTATTACAAGTTTAATTTGGTCGATAAATATTAAAGCAGTGTTAAATTTTAAAAATATTACTATATATGGTCATAAACTTTACATGGTGTTTTAGGTTATATATGATTTAAATTAAGTAGATTTAATCAATAATAAACTTAAGCAAAAATTAAAAAAAAAATAAAGTTTTTAAACATCAAAGACCACCTGTCAATTTTTTGGGCACACACAATATGATAGTTAAAATCCCCATAAAATTTAGAGTCGAACGATATATTAAATGACCAAATTTGCTGCATGAACACTCAATTAACATAAATTTTAAAAACGAAAAAAAATGTTTCGTGTTTTAGTAATATTTAAAACACGAAAAATTTTGCGAAAATCTAAATTAATTTTTAAAACACGAAAAAAATATTTCGTGTTTTAAAAAAACAAAAACACGAAACATTAAAAAATGTTTCGTGTTTTCCCCAGGACCAAATTCTAAAAAATGTTGAGGTTCGTATGGACCCCACAGTGCTAATCGCAGGATAAAAAATTAGAAACTCGTTAAAAAATGGCGCATTAATTTACAAAATCTGATAACTTCTTAACAAACTTTTTTAGTTGACATATTTTAGGATAGTATATGATTAAATTATTAAAAAGTATATAGTTATTAACAAAATAATAACTTAATCATAAAAACGGTATAAGAAAATTACAAGAATTTTAATAGTGCCCGAAGTAATGCTGAATAGTTTTTTTACGATATAGCCTGGACTACGGAAAAGTAATTTAGTAAAACGCTTATGAAGGTGTGGCACTTTGATATAGTCATATGGCTTTTTACATAAATTTTGATCCTAAACTTAGTTTTGAAGAGGAGTCTTTGTTAAGGAAGTATGATTTGTATAATAAAAAGGTATCTACATAATTATTGACCTGTACTTTTTTATAAATCTATTATTAATAATTTAAAGTCTTATACATACTTAATAACTTTTTTTATAGAAAAAGCTTTTATTGGATTATGAAAAGACTCAAAGAGCTTTGGATAATATCAATAAAATGGAAAAAGATAGTAAAATATTTAACAATTTTAATTTTTTGAATCTTAACGTGTCAGATGAAATATTAATAATCAAATTTAATGTATATGTTAATATAGTGCATCAAAAAATAAAATTACATTTGCACATTATTTTTATGTAAGGACATAGTAATTCATTAATGTTACATGTAATGTCTATATAACATTTAATTTACATTGTTATATTTTTTTAAATTCTATATAATGCAGGTCAACAAATATTAATATTAGTAAATATATTTTTTTGAAAACATAAATGCATGCTTCTCGATGGCCTTGTCTCATATATATATTCCGCTTTTTGTAATTTTTTTTTGCATTTGGCTTCCTTACATCTGTCCAAAAATGGCTTTTTTGACCAAATTGACAGATTTTGCAACCTCAAGAAAACCCAAAAAAAAACTAAAGAATTTTATAAAATTTTCTTGTTACTTATTTTTATCATCTCAAATAAGGAGAAATAAAATTTTTTAGTATATCAAACTCTTATACCAGTATTTAGAAAATACAGAATATTCCGCTTCCAAACTTAAATACACGCTATAAATTATTGGTTTTTAATAAAAATATGATTTGAAGTTTGAATTTAACAGTTTAGCTGTTGTGAATATGCAAAAAAAATTTAATTAATATTTGTTTTTGAATCTTTTTTGTAACATTTTCCCTAAAATTTTTAATGTGACTTACTAAGTTTAATTAAAAAAACGGTTAACGTGAAAATCCCTAAGATGGCAGGTTTGATCTCTGTAGTTATCTTCTAAATCTCAAAAATTTGCCTGTGTAATCAGTTTAGAGGCTTCTTAATTAGTTTTTATTTGAAATAAAAATATTTTAATTATTAGCTTCTATTGAGAAGGCAAAGGAGACAGCTCAAAATCTAGTTAAATCTGGACTCATTGCATTAAAAGCAGAATCTAGCCAAGAATTTCAAGGTTTTAAACGGCTTAGAAAAAGGGGGGTATGATAAACTACACAAATATTTATTTAGTTTAAATGCTAATATTTTGCTATAAATATGAAAAGCTGAGGACATTTTAGGATGTATAAAATATTACTATTATAGGATTATCATCAGCTAAATATCAATATTAATGTTTTTAAGTTACTACTTCTAACTTCCTTTCTGTTTTGAGATTAAGTTTTTTTGTACAATATATGGATTGACACGATACCCTTGCTAAATATATCTAAAAAAATTCAAACTTATTAATAGATCATCAAACATTAAGTTATCTTTTTATCCCCACAACCTTTAATAACAAAAATCAGTACATCTCAATAGCAAATTTGATAGGGGAAATATCAAATTTTTAATATTTATATTTAAAACATCTTTAAAAAATAGAATAATAGTATATTATATATTAAATATTTTTTAGTAAGTACTTAAATGATTGTCAAATACCATTAAAATATTACTTTGTCCGTATCTCTTCTTAAAATTTGAAATACAGCTGGAATTTATATCTACATGAGTTTTAATTAGTTGTTATATGCTGATGCTGTTACGTTGTCAAATACAACTTGAACGGTACCCCAACTTATAATTCTTTCTACTATGTTATATAAACATTGCTTATATTTTTTATTATTTATATTTGGTTTTCAGGACATTAACGACCCTTTATCTCTATCTTCCAGCACCAAAAAATCAACATCCGAGTCTGTTGACAAGCGTCATCTAAATTATCAACAGCGTGTTCATAGACAGGATTATGACTGGGTGGCTGACGAAAACAATACAGATGCCCCTACCCATCTCCCTTCCGAAGGACAAATTAAATATGAAAAACCAACCAATTTCAATAATGCTTCAAGCTACCCTGGGGATAGTAAATTGCCGTCTTTACCAAGTTTTGCTATACCTAGAAAAGGTTTTTTCTTAATCTTATTTGTATGTACTTTGAACTTTTATTTAATTGTTAAAAAATATTTTGTATTTCTATTATTTTTTTATATAGCACCGAATTCCAACACTAACATTAATAATAGTAACAATAACGAAGCTTACAATAGAAAAGATCCTTCAAGTTATATACCTAAAAGGCGTATTAGGCATTTCAATCAAAATGGCAATCCACCTAACAATACCCTATATATATCAAGCTTACTTAAGCCAGGCATAAGCGCAGGTTGACGCCATTATATCTATTTATAATAACAATATTATTATTAATTATATAATAATACTAAAAATATTTTATAAATTGTGGCAAAATAAATTAAGCCAAAATAAAAAATAAAAATATTTAATATCTCGTTATTTAAAAAAGTGTAGATATTTACACGATTATTGAAGCTATGTGCAAATTACTCATATTTAATGAACATTAATTTTTTTATTTAGGAATATCTGAAAAATTCTTGACGGATTTATTTAAGATCGGTGATCAACTAATTTTGGATGATACTGCTAACAAAAAACAAACCAAAGAAAGTGATCTCGAAAATATTGGAACGTAATTACATTTTATTAATTAATAATTTATCATTTTTGTTATTATTTATTAATTTGACTAAAAAATTTGAAAGAACCAACGGATTTATCAACCCTCCATCGATTTTATTTTTATTTTGTTCTTACCTAAAGATTGCAGATTTTGTTTATGTCAAAGAAATTAATTGAATTATATAAATCCGTAATATACGGATTCTATTTAATTAATACGGCCCAATCTACCCGGCCCCTCTAAGTTAAAGGCGTGTCCAGGCTTGCCGACGGGCTAAGGGGGCTTACCTCATGTTCTATCGTCAATATTAATAATATAAAGAAAATTTATTTTATTACACAGGTTTTATACATTTAATCAACTGTAGAAATGTACGTACCTGGTACCTTATCCTTAATGTTTTTTCCGTTTTTCGACGTCTTAGGGACAGAGTCACAGTTTTAAAAACAAAAAAATGGCAAAATTTAGTTCTCGTAACTGATTTTAACCTTGTTGGAATGATTATTTTAAAAAATTCTTAATTAAAATTGGCTGTTACTTCAATTTTTATCTTTAATTATGGATACTCTAATATATCAAGCTACAATATCACATTAAGGTGGTTATTCAAAATATTTTTTACGACAGTTCTCACATAACACCATATTTTAACGGGTTTAAATAAATATTATTTTAAATAAATTAACAGTTTAGCTGTTATATTTTTTAGTTTCTGCTTCTTTTTAATTTTTTTTTCATATTATATAGCTGGTTTATAAAGTTTCAGAAAAAACGATGCACCTAGAATCTAGATGAGTAGTTTTGGATGAAATAATTAATTTGAAAAATATGTCGAGTTGTGTTTTTATTGATTAACATTTTCCATTATTTGTTCAGTCAAATTATTAGCGAGGAACCTGCGCTTTTGATCATAGCCGACGAAAATGTTCAATCAGAATTAAAACCCATAATAGCACGGGTCAAAAATATGAACTTTCAAGGCCGGCATAATCGAGCTTTCTTAACATTTGAGAGCATTCAAATGGCGGAACAAATTATCAAGCGGGTAATAAATTGCACAACAAATTTTTGAGAGTTTATAGCTAACTTTAGAGTCCAGACTGTTTACCGTTTTTTATCAATTTTTGTAAGACAACTATTAATTGAAAAATTTCAATTTTTTTGAGTCATGAGGGCGCAAAGTTTCATTGGCATTTTTGCTAATTAATGTATATGACAGCCTGAGAAAATTGTAATGAAAAAATGGAAAAAGGATTGATAAGTGTTACTCACAATAATTCATCTGATTTAGATATTGTAATCCTGAATTTCACCTCACACTTTGAAATAGTACTTGCGTTTCATTTTTTAACAGAATACGAGCCTTTTTTATAGTCTAATAAATTGTAGGATGGGGGTTAGTAATAAATATTAAGAACACAAAAAAATAATAAACTATTAACGATTTTTTCTTTTATCTGCTGCGTAAATGTAGTTCATTCGTATATTTTTATCTCCATTTTGCGGGATATCGACAAAAATGGAAATTGAATTTTAGTGAAAAAAAAAAAATAAAGGAATTTATTTTTCTTAATACATACATTTTAAATAGCAAGAGTGTTTAAGTTGTTTGCAATCTTTATTTTATTTAATTATTTAGTTTAGAGAGGAATTTTATTATCAAAATAGTAAAAATGAGCGTTTTTAATTTTTAAAATGTAATATATCGTAAGAAAATTAAATTATTCATCCGTTTTAATGTTACATAGTATAATGGGAAAGATTTTAAAGATCCAGAGAGTCAGACAAACATTCATCTTATCGTCTCATATGCGCGACATATGACGCCATTCAACGATGGAAATAGCATGAATAACGATACTAATAGGTATATTTCCATATTGTTATAAAAATTTAATTTTTAAAAAATGTCCTTTTCATTATTTATAAGTAGGATATGTTTTTATATATAGATAGGATATGACATTTTATTAATTTTACGTAGAAAACAAAATTTTACCGGCAACCGAACCGCTGAAGGTGCATCAACCGATAATACAGCATCACAGCTCTTGGATATTCGACCCGAGAATCTGCCAATTCCCTCAGCAATTTCAAAACGAAAGGAACTGCAAAATGCAAACTCTTCAACTAAAAAAATTAGAAATCTTTGGGGATCTGCCATTAATAACACTGAAGATGGTAATAATAATAAAAATCCTGATGACGATAAAAATAAAAATGATAACAGTAATAATGACATACCTGTTGAAGGTAAAGTAGTTGCTGGGGTAAATAATCAAAATGATTATCATGAACAAAAAGATGAATCTTCCACCGAAAAATCATCGTTTAGAAGCTTGGTGCAATACGAGGAAATTGATTTCTAATAATTATTTTAATTTTAACAAATTGTTTTGCATAATTTAAATTCTCACTCTTAATTTTGCTGAATGTATATTTTTTTGCTATATTTTTATTTTATTTGAGATAAAAACGAATTTTATATGTCTAAGCATTTATTGTGAGAAAGGGGGGGATGATTTTTGTTAACATTATAATCACAACAGTTTCATATATTTTTGACCTAGTTTGCTAACGCTATATTTAAAAACACAGCAAAGCAAAAATGATCGGTGGACGAAATCACATAATAATTTAACAATTATATTGTGTCCTATTTTTAAATACAAATATATAATAATTTGTATTAAATTTCTAAAGTTTTGTTTTCCACTATAACCAAACAAGTTATTTATTTTACTTATTAACCCGCAATCGTGTAAGTGGTAGCCATCACTTTCTAATTTTAGATATCATCTTAAAAGCGAACAAAACATGTTAATAATTATTAATATTTTGGTTATGTTTTAACGAAATATTAAAAAAATATATTTAATGTCTTTTAAACATATTAATTTCAAAGTGAACTCGGAGTGCCCAGGCCTACTATGATTTTATAAAAAATATTTTTAGGCCTTTTATATCAAGTTGCATTATACAGCATGTATCGAAATTGTAAATTTGAAGACTTAATTTATTTCAATACATATTTTTGTATTGCTATTATAAATACAATGGTTATAATTAATAGAATAGAATATATAACAAAGACACTTTATATTACGAACTTCCTCACATGTTCTTGACTTATATCTAGACACTATCGGCCATCTCTCTTATCTAATTTCAATTAAGGGGCCTATGAAACAAATTACATTTTTTAACTTGCCGAATATAATTAATTTAAATGGTTATCCCCTTTCCATCAATAAAAATTTGTTCAAAAGACAATGTTGAAGCCTAGGTGTTTACAATCTAATATGTGGTTAAATAAAATAAAATATATAAAAAATAATCCTAATTTTGAATGCAAAACAATATATAAAAATAATATAAAATTTGTTTATATTAGAAAAAATTTATCAACATATTGTATAAAAATAATTTACTTGATTAAAATTATAAAAATTGAATAGTTTAAAAAGATATCTATCAATAAAATATTAACGATAATTTATTTTTTTTGTGGTGAATGGTTTTTGAGTCATCTCCCATTACCTATCGCCTATTAATCGTCTCACGAGCATCCTATCACTTGGGATTACTCGGTGCAACCACCTTGGTGTGATGGCAGAACCCTGCTTAAGCTGCAGTTCCTACGGTTCTGGCAACGGTCCTTGCAGGTAAATGTCCCTTATCTGCGGCAGCTGACCTCCCTACACTCATGTACTACCTTTCGGAAACCCCTACAAGTTTTGCAAAAAATAAAGTTTTTGTCCTCCACCTGGGGTCGGTGCCTTCCCCTCCGGTCGAGTTACATTAGGGTATCGTCCTGTACTCAAAAATAGCCGTGTAACAGTCACTCGAAATGACCGCTCCTGAAGCGGCCATTCAGTACGCACAGTGACATCTTTAAAGAGAAGGTTTCTTTGCGTAATTTCATTTAATTGAAAAAAATCGAATATAAGGGCACGCACAAAGTGAGTTTTAATTTTCGTGAAATTTCAAAATTCTGAAAATTACAAAAATTTTATTTTTTTTTAATTTTTAAAAAAAAAATTTTATTTCAGAAAAAGCATTTTATGTGCATAAAATAAATTTGGGAACTTTCTAAAAATTTGCGTTTTATTACAAAATAAAATTTTTCAAAATTTTGCAAATTTCACGAAAATAAAAACTCACTTTGCACGTGCCCTAAATAGAAATATAGTGCACATAAGAACTATTAAAAATTACTATATATGTACCCATGCTTTAGGCTCTACCACCAATCTCCATAGGGAACTGGCATGTCCCACCTTTGTCTGACCTGTTCAGTGCGCCTCCGCACCACTGAACCGTCTGAAAGTTGACCGACACCATTTTATTTCCACTAGGTCCAATGACGATGGCTTCGATCCATTTGTTGTGGCCCATCAGCGTATGTGCCCAAACTGGATCACCCTTTTTTCATTTATTAACTGTATCGGTAATATAAGCCTCACGTTTCTGCAAACGATTAAAAGGTAAATTTAACCACACTACCCAAAAATTTTGCGGAAACGCTTGGACGATTCTCCATGGGAGCTGTATTTTGGTAAAGTTATATCCAAGTACCGTCTTTTTTAAGTTTAGAACTCTAAAAATCTTTTTACAATTCTCACGTAGCGTTTTTACCCTTAGTACTTACGATGATAAGTAGCAATTAATAAAGGTAGAATGGTTAATGGTGAAAACCGGAAAATTGTTTTCAAACAAACGCGGTTCCATTATCCGACACCACTGATTTTGGTATATCATACAAGCTAAACATATCTTTTAAAGTTTGTATAACCGCCGCAGCTGACGTTCTTTTCACTTTTTTGAACTCAACCCAGCTAGAATAAGCGTCTACAACTAAAAGATAGGAACACCGATCAAGCTCAAAGAAATATTTCTTATTTTAACATCACAATGTTGATATGCATCTTGCACTTATAATCACAGGTCAACAAATATTTATTTCAGAAACGAGATTATTATGAGAATGCATCCCCATGATGGTCTAATCTCATATATATTTTTCGTTTTTCTTAGTTTCTTCCGTCTTTGGCTCCTTAGATTCGTCTATAACAAAAAATTGCCTTTTTTGACCAAATTGACAGATCTAAATATACCCTATAAAGAAAAAATTTAAAAATCTATTTTGCATATTAAAATTTCTTGTAAATTATATTTTTAATCACAAATAATGGAAAATATTTTTTATTTATATATCAAGCTCTTACATCGGCATTTAGATAATACAAAATATTTCGCGTCCAAACTTAAATACGACACGATATATTATCGGTTTTTAATGAAAATATTATTTGAAGTTTAAATTTAACAGTTTAACAATTGTAAATATGCAAAAATAAAATTTTAATTTATTTTTGTTTTTGAATCTTTTTGGTTTTTTAACCTTTTTTTCTAAAATATTCAATGTTTAAATGACTAAGTTTGATAAGGAAAAACGGTAAACAGATTTGATTTTCCTTAAGATGGCAGGTTTGATCTCTGTAGTTAACTCATAACTCTCAAAAAATTGTTGACCTGTGATATAACTAATATTTTTGATAAATAAAAATTAAATAATTATTGAAACATATATGACATGGCCACCACGTGGGTGCATCTTTTATGTTTTCATAATAATCTCGTTTCTGACATAAATATTTGTTGACCTGTGTAATAGCAAAAACAATTTTTTATTATATAATATTTTTTTTTCCATAAATTTTTTAAATATTCTACCCGACCTAAAAACACGTTTTAGTCAAATATTGCTATTTTTAGTTTATTGGTTTAATTTATTTACTGTATAATGGAAAATAAAAATTTTAATTTTTCAGATTTTTTACTACTTTTTGAAATAAAATTTGCAATAATAAATTATATTAGTCAATAATTACGTATTTTTCTTTAAAATAATAAAAAATAAAAAATCATAGCTTTACTCTTAAAATTACAGAGGCTCAAAATTGGGTTCCGTATGGACCCTACTCTACCATTCGCCTTACAAAGATCTCACCCTACCATACGGGGGTTAATGTAATATGGAAAAATGATTTCATTTTCAAAATTATTTCTACTAAATTTGCAATATTCATTAATAATAACTTATATTAGTTTGTAAAAGCACGTATTTTTATTCAAAATAATAAAAAGATAAAGATAATAGCTTTAAAACTTTTGAAGATATAGAGGTTTAATTAGCATTAAAATTTCTCACCCTAACATTTGCGGGTTAATGTTTTTGTTATTTTGGGTATATTAATGTTTGACATGGAGTTTAAATGTCCTAAAACTCATGCTTGCGAAAAGCAATATTTTTGATAATTTTTTAATTTTTACGAAACTTTGTATGCGCTTGACCTTTAAATTTTTAAAACTTATATAAAATTTAAGATTAAATTACATAATTTAAAATCTCAGTTTTTCTCTTTCCTAAATAAACAACAAAGCATAAAAATTTTTCTAATTGTTAAAAATGCTAGTTAGCACATATCATTTATAGCTTTCAAAGCTAAGAATCCACCTTTTACTCACACTGCATTAATATATGAGGTTTGTGTTCCTAAAAATAAAAATTATTTTTGAATATTTTGGCCTAAGTCTAGACTCATTTTATTTAGGTTAAAGTGTGTAATCAGAGAATTTTTCCTGTAATCCGTATAAAGCTTATAGACAGCTTGTAACACAGGTCAACAATTTTTTGAGAGTTATGAGTTAACTGCAGATCAAACCTGCCATTTTAGGGAATAAGTCCGTTTACCGTTTTTCCTAATCAATCTTAGTTGAGTTATAAACATTAAACATTTTAGGGCGCGTTCAGACCCATTCATTTTTTTGAAAAATTAAAAATTCCAAATTTTTTTGAATTTTTTTTATTTAATTTTGAAAAACTTTTCCTTTAGAAAAACTATTTAAATGCTAATTACAAAATTGGCGACTTTAAAAAAGCGTTCAATGTCAAAAGAGAAAAATTTTAAAAATTTTTAAAAAAAAAACGAACGGAGTCTGAACGCGCCCTTAGAAAAAAAGGTCATAAAACCAAAAAAGATTTAAAAACAAAAAAAATTAAAATTTTTATTTTTGTATATCACAATAGTTAAACTGTTAAATCCAAACTTTAAATAACATATATATTTAAACTGATAATTTATCGTGTCGTATTTAAGTTAGTACGCGAAATAATTTATATTATCTAAATGCCAATGTAAGAGCTTGATATATTGCTAAAATTTATTTTTCATCATTTGTGATTAAAAATATAAGTTACAAGGGATTTTTTGTATGTAAAAAAAATTTTAAATTTTTTCTTTTTAGGGTATATTTAGATCTGTCAGGTCAAAAAAGGCCATTAAGAAGCCAGAGACGGAAGAATCTAAGAAAAACAAAAAATATGTATGAGATTAGGCCATTACGGGGATGCATTCTTTTATGTTTCCAGAAAATTTACGGTTTTGAAATTGACATTTATTGACCTGTGTAATAAAGGCTTAATACTTGCTCTTTTTTATAATACAAAAGCTGTTAGAATATGATTTTAAGAAATAAAAAGGTTTATAGTTTTTAAAATTACCAAACTCTATAACAGAATGATATAAAAAATCAAAAATGGTTATTTTGCCCGTTTTTTGAAGACAGCCGAATAGCACAAAACATAGATGTGAGTAACAAATAAAAAATGGCGCATTACATAAATTTAAAATTATATAGGGGTTTTTCTTCTTAGTTAGCTTATTTAAAATATAGGGAAATAGTATTATAACTTAAAAGGTTAATGTTATTAAAATAAAATTACAGAAAAGTTAAAAATTAATTTAGGGGTACATAATTTTGTCCGTTTTAAGACAAAGTGAGCCAAAACAGAATAATTTTTTTGCCTACTTATTTAGATAATTTATATGAATCATTGCCTATGTTTTGGCACTCTATCATAACGAGCGCAATTTTAAACTTGTAGTTTTTATACATTTTTTGTATAATTTTATAATCATCAAATTTATTAATTCAAATACATATATTACATTTTAATACTATAATTTTGTTAAGGAAATTATTTTTATTTATCGAGAAAAACCTTTAAATAATTGCTATAGGTCATATGCCTTGGAATATATATGAAGCGAATATGCGTTTTATGAAATTGTTTTTTTTACATTTTATGAAAAAAATGACCCATTTATAAGACAGGGCCGAAAATGAGAGCCTTTTTTGAAACAAAAATTTACAAACGAAACCTTTACAGTTTTTCCACAGCATGGGAGCTTATCGCTATGGGCACGATCCATATTTATTGACGCATCACCGATTTTTATAAACAGCAGTTTTAGGTCATATTTTACACGCTGATCACGAATTTCTATTCCCAAAAAGTGCCAAATTTCTTAGTTTTTGAAATATTCACCCTCAAAAGTAGAAAAATGACGGTTTTTGTCTTCTGAAAAAATCAGCTGATTTTTGCAAGTTAAATATGTCGAAAAATTATTTATAAACAATTCTTAACACTAACCTGGTATTAAAAACTAGTTCTAACATTAACCGAAACTAATCCTACATTAAGCCATACCCTAACTTATCCTTGCCTGAACCTTGTAGGATCAAATTCGAATCACAAGTACCTGTTTTTATAGCTTCGATAAGGCAATTGCTAATGTGGGCACAGTCTAAGGGTTAGAATTGACGTTAGGGTTAAATTAGGGTTGTGGTTAATGTTAGGGTTAAGTTTCGATCAGGTTTAGGCGGCCATTTCCGCAATTCCTTATTCAGTGTAGATTGAAATTATCGACTGTTCCTCCCCCCGGTTTTGGCTAAATCGTGAATCCCGGCTGCGCCGGGATTCTTAGCTTAAGCCTTTTTTCTATAAGTTTATATTTGGCTCTTCAACGTCGAGTTGTAAGGGCAAATTTTTAATACTAAAAGTGTAAACATGGATTCAATTGGTGTACAAGTATATTTTTTGCCGTGACCGAAGGTCGCGACTAATTCTGCCCCCCGAAGGCGGCAAAATTAACTTTCTGCTCTTCACCCCCCACAAGTTTTTTTGCCCCCCCCCCCCCCAAATTGTAAAAGCTAGAATCGGGCCTGATCTATCTAAAATATAAAAATTGTTTAATATGAAGTCCTATACCTTTCCCCAAATCCAACGTTTCCCATCAAAAGCTTTCTCTTTTAACGCAGGATTACTGCCGCCAAAATTTAAAGCGACGGTTCCTTTAAAGTGAATACTGGTTTCGGTCCCGTTTTAAAAACGGTTCCGGTAAAAAACTTCTTAAAATCGCTGTCTTGAAACCGGATTTTTAAATTTATTTAAAAACTGTAGAAGGTTTTGTTTAAATTAAAATTCTTAAATACATAATATAAATATGGAAAACCGCCGTCAAATATTTAAACAGTTTCGGTTCCATTTTTTTGTTGGTTCCGGTTTTTATGGTTCCGGTTCCAATTGCTTCAACCTGAGCGGAGCAAATAAAATTGCCATCGGTTTAATAGATTGTTTTCCTATTGTCTACCCTATAGCATATTGATTCGTGCTTAATTAAGCACCACTCAAGAGCTTCACAATTATTAAACATGTGTAGTATAAAGCCACCTCTTTATGAAATAGAACCCAGACTTCCTTCCTGTAAAATATTTTGCCTCAGCTAACTTAACATTAAAATAAATTCATTTTTTTTGTAGGTTTAATTTATATCTTTGTGTTTTTTTGTTTGTTTTTTAATTATTTAAATGTAAAAAAATTTACTATAAAAGGGAAAATGTATTATCCCAATGTTAATTAGTAGCCTTTAATTAGCTCATGTCTAAAAAATTTGTCGAGCATAAAGATAAAGGTTATATACAGCTCCGTCTTTTTGCGTAGCTTTATTACAATACTTTATTTATTTATCATCGACTCAAACATTGTTTATTTTACGACTTTTCGTAAAGCTTTTCACCAGCCCGTAGCCCGCTATTTGACCTTCAATGAATTCCAAGGAATTCTATCTATATGGATACCGAGAGGATTTACAAATGGAAGTAATCGGCAATCATTTATAAATCTCTCCTTAATTATGTATAATTTTGTTTTGAATGCACAATTACAAATGTTGATTCAATATATGTAAAATTAAACATAAAAAAAAATTATGTTAGTTAAAACAAAAACTAAATTATTTTAAAGCAACAAACGAGATTTTTGTTGTTATTAGGGTTTAAACAGGTTATCTTGTGCCTTTAATGTTAAATGATTTTAGTTAAAAGTTATTTAATACGACTTATATGTTCAAAAGTTTGGACAACCTAACAGCCCGTATCTGTAGTTTGACCAAAAATAAATCCTATTTTAAACTTTTGGTCAAGAGACCTTCTATGCAATTTGCACAAAAGTCAATTTTTATGATGTTTGTTTTTGTGTCCAAACACTAGATTTTTTTTAAACTAATGGTTGGTAAAAAATTTGTTTAATATGTTGTGTTAACATATCTGAAAGCATTTAAATTTTTTTTTGCTTAAATAAATTTAATAAATTAAAAAATTTATTTAGCATACTGCTTTTTGGTTTCATAGGGTTGTTTTATTTATTTTTGTTAAAATTAAAGCGGCAAATTCAAAGATACAAATTGCAACATAATATTAAAATTATGCACCTTCAAAAAAAATATAACAATTCTAAAGGAATTTTTTGCCAAACTCAAAACTTTCAAAATATAATAAGGACGAGATTTCGAAAATTAATTAAATAGAATTTTTAAATTAAGACATTAGGCATCAATACTTTAATTTGTAAAATTTGTTAATATGTAAATTACAGCAATTTTATTAAGTGTATATTCAAAAATTATAGTTATGATAAAAAATAGAAAGGTGATTTAAATGTGAAAAAAAAAAATTTTGTATTGCTTTAGGTATCGAAGTCGTAAAATCAGTCGATTTGGCCATTATTTCAATTTCTAGTAAAAATAGCTAGATTATAAAGCGGAAATCAAGAAATTAGAGATAAGGCTTTATTTTACTTAGGTTAACATAGGACAACAAAATTTGAACGACCTTAAAAGCATCATTTATTGGAACTATAGTTTTTGGTCAAGTTTTTGGCGCTGATCATGAATATGAAAACAGAATTTTAGCCAATGCCTTAGATTTTTAGTTATTCGGTGTCAAAATTGAGATTTTTTAATTTTTGGGACATTTTGGGCTTCTCTGTCATAAAACCTATGGGTCGTAACAAAAGTTTAAAAACATATTTAGATAACGGACACATTCATTATTAACGTAAGGTGTTTAAATTTTTTTTATAATATTTAAATTTTTTTATTTTTTTATTTTTATATAGTGGTTTTCGTCAAAAAATCTGTTTTTTGATCCTAATTAACTTGAAAGCAAATTGCTAATAATTTTAGGTAATAACCTTCTTTAGATATGTTTTTTATAAGGAATCTGAATATGCCAATAGATATTGGAAAATTTATAGCAAAAAAAATTTCGTGAATTATTTTTCTGAACTTCGCGGTTAAATACAAAATGAAGGCATTGGAAAAAAAACTATCCCTGGGACTACTATAGCAAAAAAATTCTCTACAAAACCCTCAAAAAATCTTTTATGTTGTTTTTTTGTTGTTGTGCAGTGTAATTAATGATTACTAATTTTATTCCGGTCTAAATCTAATAAAATAAAATTTTTAATTATACATATTTGTTTAATACCCCCCCCCCCCCCTCCCCCCCGGTTTGATTATTGTTCGTGTCATATTTGTTCTAAAAATTGTTCAATCGCAGAAATTTTGATTTATATTTTTTATAGCTAAAACCGTTGGCTTCAAGCCATACCCTTTGGAAGGAGCTGACGATGGCTTGACCGTGATAGGATCGGCATGAACACTAATCACACTCGTCTTTCCAGTTATTGTTGGAACCACAGCTTACAAGATCTACGAGTACAACACAACGTAAATAATCAAGAAAAATCTATCGACGTAAGTTCCCATATGTTTTAAAAAGCAACGAAATAGAAATCATTATGTCCTATTAGAACTTTTTTTTAAAATTTGTCCGATTTGAGGGTTTATTGCGTGCAAAAGAAAATTTAAGATTTTGTTCATTGTTTTTGAAACACATACCGTAGAGTTTTCTTTTAATAAATTTTCTAATTGCCAATATAATTATAAAATTGCAAAATATTTAGTTAAATGATCTTTGAATGACAATCATCAATTTGTTTGACTGAAATTAATAAACTTAATCTTTGATATTTAAAATTTAAATTTGATGTGAGCCAAGGTACAAATAACGCGATGATTGGACGCCATGATCTATGTTTTTTGTCTAACCTTAAAATTACCTTTTTATATGAGATTTCTATATAATAATTTAATATGGCTCGGCATTCATAATTAAAACTAGCGTTTCTTTCGGTTTTTTTCAACAGGTGAGAATATCTAAATTATGTCATACTTTGTTAGCTATTGTCAACTTTTTGTTTTCTGTTGGTTTTTTTGAAGCTTAATATGTTTTTATTTTTTATGTACAACTATAGTTTTGTTTTTGATAGGATTATATGCTTTATTACATTCAATATCTCTGTATATTTGAATTATCATTATTTTAGGTCTAGGTGTATTTGTTTTTGAGCAGAGCTTTAATTTTAATTAATAATGCGAATATTGCATACCAATTTTAGCTTAGCTATATCCTGCAGTGAAAATATACATAACAGCATTAATAACAAATACACAGGACAACAAAAAAAACAACATAAACAATTTTTACAAGGGGTAAAGAATTTTCTTGCGATAACAATTCCGAATTTATTTTTTCTCTAAATGTTTTCAACTTTTATACAGTTTAAAGTTCAGAAAAAATTCACAAAATTTTTTAAACTGCACTGGACAACAAAATTTGGACGACCCTAAGCATCATTTATGGCAACTATGGTTTTTGGTCAAGTTTTTGGCGCTGATTACGAATATGAAATTAGAATTTTAGCCAGTGCCTCAAATTTTTAGTTATTCGGTGTCAAAGTTGAGATTTTTCAATTTTTGGGGTATTTTGGGCTTCTATATCATAAAACCTGTTCGTTGTAACAAAAGTTTAAAAATATATTTAGATAAGGTACACATTCATTATTAACGTAAGGGGTTTAAATTTTTTTTTAAATATTTAATTTTTTTTATTTTTTTATTTTTATAAAATTAGTGGTTTTTGTCATAAACTCCGTTTTTTGATCCAAAATAACTTGAAAGTAAATTGCTAAAAATTATGTAATAACCTTTTTTAGATATGTTTTTTATAAAAAAACTGAATATGCCAATAGATTTTTTGTAGAATTAATAGTAAAAAAAATTTTGTCATTTTTTTTTGAACTTTGGATGCGGTTTAAAAAAATTGGAGGCATCAAAAAAACTAAACCCGGGATCGTTATCGCAAGAAAATTCTCTACAAAACCCTCAAAAAATCGTTTATGTTGTTTTTTTGTTGCAGTGTAATTAATTTTTAAAAAAAATGGCAATTCTAAAAAATAAAAAAAAGTACATAAAATTATTAGCAATTTTTTTTTTCAAGTTATAGAGAGTCAAAAAATGGATCTAATAATAAAAACCAATAATTTTAAAAACATGAAAATAAAAAAGTTTAATTATAATAAGTTCAACCGCCTTAAGTTTAAATGTTTATTTAAACTTTTGTCGCCCATAGCTTTAAGATATAAAGCCCAAAATACCCTAAAAAATAGAAAAATCTTATTTTTGAAACTAAAAATATAAGGCTTTAGCTAAATTTCTTATATCTTGTCATCTGCACCAAAGAAATGACCAAAAACAAAAGTTGCCAAACTATGCTTAAAATTGTATTTTGTGCGTACTGTTTAAATTTGTAAAGAAAAATCACAACCGCCATTTTTATATAATAATATATTGAAAGTAATTGCATCATTATAAAATCAATATATACAATTTTATGCAAATTACCGTTTATTATCTAAATTATAAAATATAGGTCCTAACTTTGATTTTTCTCTTTTATTTAAGCTAATTGTTGTCAACCACCAAATAGCTCTATATGGGATGCTTCCATTTTTTTTTGAATTTAAAAATCTATGAATTATTATAACAAGTCACTTGCCTTTTAAGTAACTCTTTCAATCTCGCGAAAATTTTTTTATTCGCCAATTTTTATGCCAATCCACAAAAGTCATTAACAGCTTTATTTTTTTCATTTAAAATATTTATAACTATTTTGATATGTCCGATTTTAATGTTTGCATCTGTGAATTCTTTGCCTGCAACCTATCCCCTTAATGTGCTCTTTTATTATAACCGCGTTAAACTTTTGGTAATCTTGGACTTTTGACGGAAGTTAAATTTTTTTGTTTAATCAAACGTTTGAACATTTTTTTATGCCCTTTGTATATATAAAGTGATTTATTAATAAATGGCGAAATAACGCTATATTTTGTTTGAAGTTTAAGCAAGGAAGTGATATCTTAACTTACCGCTTACACTGGACAACAAAAAAAAACAACATAAACAATTTTTGAGGGTTTTATAGAGAATTTTCTTGCAATGCCTCCAATTTTTTTAAACCGCGTCTAAATTTTACAAAATATTTCCATAATTTATTGAATTATTAATTTCTAAATATATTGCCTTCAGAATACTAATA
>CM060245.1:27458427-27518001 GCA_030555515.1 Acutogordius australiensis | reverse complement strand
CCAGGCCCGATTCTAGCTTTTCCATTTTAGGGGGGCAAAAAAACTCGTGGGGGGGGGGCAGAAAAAATTTTTTGCCGCCTTCGGCGGCAAATTGACCGTGACCTTCGGTCACGGCAAAAAATATACATGTACAACAATAGAATCCATGTTCAAAATTTTTTAACAAATTTATAGTAATTTATTATATTCTTAAATTAAAAAAAAATGAGTTTATAAATGGAATATGTGAATTAAAATTAATTGGTTTCACTAAAATCAATTGCTTAAAAAGATATGAGATTTGAATTAATTGTAAGTATAATTTTATCATTTGGTATCATTGCGCATGAAAATTAAAAATATGATATATATGAATGATAAAAACGAATTATATAAAACTCTGGATTTTAAAAAATGAAAAGTGAAATGATTGATTATCATGAAAACAAAATGTATAAGTATGTTAATTTGGAAGAATATATATGAAAAAACACTGGTTATATATAACTAGTTATTAATATTAGGGTAAAAAATTAAATAAAACATGAACATAAACGTTAAATGCGCATAAAAAAAGTTTGCAAACTTGTTAAAATATAAGCAATTAATAATTAGCTGATTATGAGCAGTGATTGATCAAGCTATTTTATCTTAGAAGATTAAATTATAATATTCATCAAAATTCAACGCCCTAAGTTAATGATTTTTCGTGTTCTAAAAGAACCAAATCACCTTTAAGCAGGTCACTAGTGTTATAATCCTTCTTAAAGAAGAAAATGTGGCCTCACAACTCGACGTTGAAGAGCCAATTAACAAACTTATAGGAAAAATGTTAAATAGATTAGAAAACGCATCATTGTAATCATATAAAAATTTAACAAAATCAATAGTAACACATTCTTTGTAATTATTAAGTTTCTTATTAAAAAATTTTTGGCTACGTCAATTTCTTTAGATAATAAATTTTTATCAATATTACTTATTTTTAAAAGAGGCTCTAATTTATTTATATCTAAAATAAAGGTTAATCAGATGTATAAAGGGAATCTAAAGATTTTAAACAACTATTATCGGTAAAAAATTTATTATCAAAATATAAATAAATCAATAATATTAAAATAAATACTTTTTTCATCATTAATATTAAAATATTTTCAACTTATGAGTAGAAAATAAATAAAAATCAGAAAAATCTTTAGGTTTGGTTTTTCTTTTATCCATAGATAAATTATTGTCATTTAAAAAAATTAATATCAAAACAATTTTTGAATAAATCTTCAAATGTATTTTTATTTCTTAATTGTTTAATTTCTAACAAACAATGGTGTATTAAATCAGAACTTTTAGAAATATAAATCGTTCTGCATTGAAATTGATCTATAATTATTTTTAATAAATAAAATAATTTTTCAATTAAATACAAAAAAATAAATAGATGATTATAAATATGGTCGAAAACCCCCGATTCGGCCTTGTGACCTGAAGAGATAAAAGTTATTTTTATTTTTAATTTTTAAAAGAGTATTTAATATATCTGTGTAATTTAAAAAAAAAACAATGGGCAGGTAGTGACCACACCACCAATGGGGGCAACAGCCCGTATGGTCCCGCATTCACTAACTACCTTGATTGCATCATGTTGAAAAAATTTATGAAGGGAAGAAAAATTATCAAAAAAATCTTTCCCTTCTCTTAAAATAGGACAATCTTTTACAACAAGATGCAATCGGTGGTTAAAGCAGTGAATATACGGGACATGGTGTCCAGCTATTTTGCTTATAAATACTTGAACACCATTTTTTTCCCGGGCATTACGTTGGCCCCATCGTAGCATTGTGCGATCAGGTTCTTTGGTTCTAGATTATATTCTAACAAAAGATTGTTGTTAACTGAGAAAATTTCTTAGGTATCAGATTTATAAATTGGTTTCACAAATATAAAGCTTTCTGTAAAATCAAATTTTTCTATATATTTCTGTTAGTTTGATCTCTCTTGCGGATGAAAAGTATTAATGAATAAAAACACTTTAAAAAAAAGTAAATATTTTTAGGATAATATTTTTTAAATATTTTTGACGGAGCAAATTTAATTATATTATGTGGAAGAAATAAAATTACTATGTATTTTTGGGGGGGCAAACTCAATTTTTTTTGGGGGGGCAAACATAAAATTACTATGTATTTTTGGGGGGGCAAATTCAATTATTTTTGGGGGGGCAATCAAAAACTTTTTGGGGGGGGTCTAGAATCGTGCCTGTTTGTAACCCAAAATTATATAATAAATTTTGAAAATCAGAGATGGTACTTAGGTGTATGGGCAATGAATCATTAAAAGAAATATATAGCTTTTATATTAATTTGGGGAGATTTACACTATATCTTTAACTTGATATGCTTACTAAAACTGACCTTAAAATAATGAAATATTTTTTTTACCACTTTGACTTAATATTTATTAATCAAAAAACTGGCAGATTCAAAATCATGTACATAAATTTTTTTTGCCGTTTAATTCTTCGCACAATAATTCTGTTGAGCGTTATTAAGACCAATCACGCTTAATTTTTACCCAAAAGGCTGGTTATTATAAATCTCTTATTCAAACTTGACGACCGAAATTAATAGATTTTAATTATGATAATTTATCAGTTGGTAGGTAGATCAGGTATCAGACCGATAGTATGTTCATCACGCATAATTAAGATAATATTACCTCCAGATTTATGGTTAGGTTTGATTATCGCGGGCGGTTCTATTGCTGTATAGTATTTAAAAAAAAATAAAATAAATTAGTTTAAATTAATAATTTTAGTAGATATGAACGGCGTTTTATTGGATTTTTAAAATATAATTTAAACCTTAAAACTATTATTTATTTCTAAAAATATATGTATATTATATACGTATGGTCGATTTTTATCACTTATACACATCTTATTTAACTTTATTAAAAAAAAATAATTTTCAAGTATCTAAAATAAATTTTGAATTTAATAATTAAGTAAGGTTAGAGGTGTTGAGAGGAAAAACATCAGTTGTATGTATGTAAGTCATGTGTCATAATGAGAGTAATGTCATCATTCTCCTCAATTAATTAATATAGAATAACGTATAGATTTCTAGAATATATCAAAAATTTTAGCATCGTCTCTAACAATTTAAGTTCTATCACAATAAACATTAAATATAAAAAATTAAAATCTGGCGTTGGAAAAAACGCCTTCTAGGTTTCTTTGACAAGCTACAATCATTTAAAAAAGGAACGTTTTTTTAAGCTGTTTCAAGCTAATTAAATAATATTTTTGTTGAGATATGAAAATTTCATCAATCGTAAGTTTGCATAAAATTAAAAAGTAAACAGGTTATAAGAAATTTAGGAATGTTATTATTTTTTGGCATCTACATTTCATACAAATATATCTAACAAAAAACTCTTTTAATAAATCATTATAAAAAATATTATATTAAATTTTTTTTTTAACTTTTCATACATTTCGATCATTAAAAATAGGAAAGGTTTTAACCTAATTAACCTTAAAAACCCATTTACATTGTTTAAAAAAATGTTTAATATTTTTTATTGTGTATTTCTGCAAAACAAAAACATTTTTAACATTTCTACTTTAAATGCATAAGTCAATTAGGTGGTTTAATACAGAAAAAAATAATAATTATGGTTGTTTAATTTCCAAGGCCTAATAAAATTTATCCTTTAAAAGGACTGTTCAAATTTAGTTATTATCATACCAAGGTATAAAATATAAATAGGTTGAAATTTTGAGGAAAGCACCCAATCATATTTGACTTCTACAACTTTCATCCTTATCTGTATCACTACTAGTTTGCTATAAATAAACCGCAAAGATAAAGAATTATATTTAAACCGCGATAGGCAAGATAGGAAATTTGTAACACGAACGGTTTGGTGTAGTGGCCCCCAATATAAAACTCCTACATCTTTAGTTTAGGCAAGGAATTTTTTATTTCTATTATTTAATATAAAAATACGTGCTAATCTGAATACGGTTTTTGTTTAACAAAAAACAAGTTAGAAAAATAAAATTATACATTTTTCAAAAATACATTAAATAAACCATTTCAATATGTTAATATTACTAATTAAGTTGTGTTTTTAGGTCTAAAAAATAATTCTAAAAAAGTTCATAAACCAGAAATAATAAAACAATCTTCTTTTTAGTTGAACCGCCCTTTATGTAGAAAATTTATTTATGACATTAATGTATGCAAACCTATTCCTTACCAAATTAATAAAAAACAAAACAACACTTTGCAATATATATGGATGCAATCATTTAATGTTAAATTAATAATAAGGGGTACGTAATAAACTTGTTCTTTTTTTTTAATTATGTTTACTGTTTTTTTTTTATATTCAAGAAAAAAGTCACAAAATTTTAAACATAATATTGGTTATTGATTAATTTGAGATATACCGTGGTTGGGAACTCCATTTTACATGTCTTCAAAACCAAACCTAAAAACGTTTTTTATTTAAGACAAATTAGATTTTTATAGTAATATTTTTGAGCTGCTGTATACTTATAAAAAGATATCAAAATCTGCTAGTTGAAATATATATTAATACCTAATTATATTTTACAAAGCTTTTACTTTCTCAGGCTTTTATCAAGCTTCCTCTTCACTTGCACAGTATTCTACTATGCTGTCGTAAAGAAGTGTCAGACAAAGCCGTTAGTTATCATCATTTTTTTTTAATTTAAAATTTCTGCTCGGTTTGTGACTATTTAAATTTTATTTTATAAAAAATATGCGTAAACATTAGGAGGTTCTGATATACATAAGATATTAAATAGTTTCAGATGTCGTGTAAATCATAAGTCAGATGAAAGGAAAGTCATCATATTTATTTATAATAATATTACTTCCTTTAAATCGGCAAATCAACAAATGGTCAATATCTATTAGGCTTTGTAACCATGCCTGGTCGATCTATTATAAGTATCAAAAACAGAGGTCATTTTAAAGTTATTTTTATAGCCTCAGTGTATATATTATAGTTCCTATAGAAGCTATATTATTAAGAATCAAAATATATTCAAAAAAACATTGTTAATATGGATCTCTGCCAAAAATTGCTTCCCTCTATAACTAGGTCACAAATAAATACGTAAATGTTGCTGCTACAATGCAACATTAGCAAAACGGATATTAAACCTCTCCTTTTACTTTTATTGTGAATTTCATTGTAAATTGGAAACTTATTTTGACAATGATATTGATATTTCAGTTGTTTTATATATCATGATTCAGACCGATTCAATGTCATCATATAATACTAATTTCTTAACTCTTTGAAGATTTATTAACAAATTTTAAAATTAATATAATGTTTTTACTTGTATAACCATTCAAAAATCTAGTGAGGGACAATGATATGTGCTCCCTATTCAAAGAAAAAATTTTGTTATCACCATGCCAGTTTAAGGATCTATTGCTAGCTTGGACGACCTCTCAACTATTAATAAATAATTTTAATTAAACATATCATCCTGGGTTATATTTGACGGCTTTCAAAGTATCGAGTTCAATATAAAAGATAATACATATTTTTCAGTCTCACAAAAGGCCTGGCTATGAAGTAAGTTTAGGCGCAAAAAATAAATTCATACTGATGTTTTCATTCCTTTACTTGTAAATAAATCATTTATTTAGAGAGTATGGAATTAGAAACATGTTAAACCTGAATTTTGAATAAAAATTATATTTTTAATTTTGGAGTTATAAAAAACATTAAACGTTTAATAAATTTTAAAAATAATTAGGCAAAAATCAATATCAGTCATCCTTTTTAAAAAATTTTATTTTCTGTTCCCGCAATTCAAAAGCCATTAAAATGACAAAAACGTTTTTTATACTCGAGACATAACTGAAATTGTTAAATAATTAGATTTTTACCCACCAACTATAAGATCATTTGAATTTGACGCAAAACATATCTTAAAACTAAATGTGTGAACAGTAAGAAACTAAAAACGTAATTTTTAAAAATTTTAAAATGACGTTTTTTAGTTTTAAGTGTTTTATATAAATACTTTTGATCCATTCTAAATTACTAAAGCTGGCTATTGTAAGAAATTAGGAAATTCAAATTTGCTTGTTAAAGAGTAAATCTGAAATTTTTTAAATTGTGAAAACCTGTTTGATGTATTTAAAAAAATTATAAATGCAGAATATATAAGCAATGCTAATAATTATTTCTTACAATTTTATAAGAAATAAAAAAATTGCAATTCTTGAATGCATTTAATTTATTTTTTTGTATGTTTTGAAAATATAAGGCCGGGCAAAATATTGGGGATGATAAGCACACTGTTTCCACGCGGAACATCTATTTCCTATTTTAGCAAACCTGTTATTAATTAAATATTACTTATCGCCCTAAAGCATCGCTTACTTTAATGGGTGGACCGATCTTGCCTGTAAATTATTATATCAGTGTTCATGTATATCATGTTTCAAAGTGATTTATTAGTCATCATTATTATTAAATAATATACCTATATTTTGCTGTTTCTCCTACAACTGTGAAAATCCATACACAATCTATTAATTTTTGAAATTCATAAAACTATTGTAATAAAAAACAATTTCAGGTGCTAATAAATCTTAAACATAATGTATAAGAATAAAACACATTAAAAACTTTGCACCTAGCTAAAAAAAAAATGGTGCCACGGGATGGGTTGGGGGCTTTACTATATTACCTTAATTTATCTATTATGTTTTTTTACTTTTGTTCACTTTAAGTATTTAAATGTTTTGTATTTAACCAAAATAATAGTTATTTACTTTTATCCTTCATAAAAATTGTTAATTAATTTAACTATATTTTTAAAAATTAATTGAGGTCAAAAGAAATGTTACTTTTAAATATATATTGAAAATTATTTATTGTGTAAAGAAAGAAAAATTATGACACTTAAATGTAATGTAAAATTATTATTTAGGCCTACAAAAATAAATAAGTAATCGATGCATATGAAATTTCATAAAAATACTACATTATAAATCTTTTTCAAATATTTTTTTTGTTATCTTTATTTTTTACAAACTCGGATAATTTCTTATATGAGAAAATGTCAAAATTTTTAAAGTAATTGATTTTGCAACCAGAATACCTAAATTTTAAAAATTCATCTGTAACTTCTGTTTTTGAAAAATGAATTTTTTAAAAATACCAAACTTTTACTTAAACATGATTGAACAGAAAATTTTGCACCACCAAAATGAGCGATCTAATCGGTTTTAAAATAAAAAATCCTAAATTGTTTACATTTTAGCTGTTAAATATACAAATTATTTTTTTAATTATTTATTTGTTTTAAAACCTTTTTTACATTTTTTAAAAAAAATATAATGTTTATAGCTAGCTTTTAAAAGAAATATAAACAGATTTTAAAATTAGGATGACAGGTCTGATCTTTAAAATAAGCTCATTTATCTCAAAAATAAGCTCTGTTACACATGTGCGGTTCGGCTTATATAGTTTTTTGATGTGTTTAGCGTAAATGCATCAATCTATATAAATTTTTAGCCCTTTTAAAAAACAACACAATTTTAAGTCCGATTTAAAATACAAAATAAATCTTAAGGAATAACAAAATATATAAAATATTTAATATTTCTAAGTCAATGTTGTCTTTTTCCTTCCTTAACATTAACTGAGGAACTAATATAATCAAAAACGTATTAATTTAAAACATAATAATTATATTTCAGTTTTAGTGGGAGATCATGTATCAGATCAAGCGGATAATCATCATTGGATTAAATTTTATATTGTAATCATATGTTACCTTTACAAGCCCAAACTGTTTTCTTGCATGTGCTCTGTCATTCTGCAACTAAAATTAATTATAATTTACGTAATAATTGGGTCTTTCAGTAAAAATAAAAATGTTTAAATAAAAATTGTCAAAAAAAAAGGCAAAAAATTTAGCCATTTTCTTAGGACAGATTGCCTATTTTTTCCTCTAAATTTTTATCAAGTTTTAATTGCAGGCTCTAAATTTAAGCTTTAAGTTAAATTTAATTCATGGCACAAATGCCTGCCCTAAAAACAAATGAAACTTGTTAAAATTTATTGTTCAAATAGGCTATATGTCAGACCCTCGAATTAATTATGTCAAAAAAAATTAATATTTTGTGAAATGCAAATTTATATATTTAGCTACAGGGTAAGCAGGCCTGCTTCACGCGCCAATTACAGTCCGCTTTGCGGCTTACAAAAAGGCTTTACCCCCTTTCCCCATTGCACCTGACACCACAGGCAGCTATGAAAGTTAATTTAAAATATAAAGCAGCATAATAAATATTCAGTTTTTGTCTAATCATGTGTTAGATAGAACGATTGGTCATCATTATGTATACATGCCATTAATTCTAATTTTAATATTTTATAATTTTAAATAAAGTAAAATTAAAAGTAAATTTATATCAAAATGCAAAGTTAAAATCAATGGGTGGAAAAAATGACTCGTCAATCAAGATACCAAAACACAATAAAAAAATATGATGTAAATTGACTGGATGTTCGATAAATAATTATATATAAATTAAATGTTTTGAAATTATAGAAATATCGTTTGCAAAAATTGTGTTTAAATTAATTCTAGCTATATTTCAATCTTAATGTGTACCAATGAACAAAAAGGCGCATACTGACTCTTTTTCAACTTTTAGATTCCCTTGTTGGAAGCGTAAAAAACCCAAAAAAAATTTCTCTTTAAAACCAAGATTAAATCCTTCGTCTTTGGGGAACAATTATGCCTTAAAGACGGTAGTTAACAAGTTGATATACGGCCTAGTATAAAAAAATTTTGAAAATTTTCTAGATTTAATTAGACTATAGGCAACGAGACTCATTAAACATAAAAATTTAAAAAAATAATGAAGTACCTTATTTTGAGCAGGAGATGGAGTTTTACCGATGTATTGCGTCCATCCCAACTAATTTATACAATCTTTTTTTGCATAAGACCTTTCCTAATATAATAAAGTAAATAGCCATGATTTAATTTTACTCTAAACTGGAAAATATTCATGATTAAATAATTTTTTTTTGGAAAAAGGGTTATGACACAATAATTGTAATATATTAATAAATAGATAAAATAATATTTCAGATTTTGTGAAGATCATGTGTCAGAGGAAGCTGATAGTCATCATTGTTCTTATATATTATGTTACCTTAAAGTCTAATCAACCACAAAATTTTTAGTTGGTTTATCATCTGTAAGTCCTCGTAATGCAGATCGTTTTAATTGCTCTATTTCCATGTAACTTTAAAATATTTGCAAAATAAAAATTTAAAACTAATTACAAGTTCAATCTTAATTATTAAATGTTTTAATCTTGCTTTTATTTCAATGTAAAAAACAATAAAATAAAAATTACAATTTTTAATTTTGTCATTTTTACATTGCCAGAAAATATTTTATAAATTAGGTTGGACAAAATTTGAAAGTAATAATGCTAATGTACTAGTATAGCGGTAATTGACATTAATCTAACGTAATTTTATTTAATTATTTTTATATTTTTGATTTACACTTTTGCAATATTAAGAATTTAAGTTTTTGAAGAATTTCTGTAAAAAGTATAATCTTACTCTTTTGCGATTGAAATACAAAACAAATACGCCGTCGAGAGATAAGAAAATTTTAAACAGACGCACAAACACTTCTGAAATATAAATAACACATTTTTGTTTTATAAATTTTAGATAAAAGTAGTTTAAAGCAGTTTATCCCAATGTATTAAATAATTTAAAATTTATATTTATTGGCCTTTAATAAATATTCTATTTTAAAAATACTACGACTTTAGATTCAATAAAAAAAAACAATATTGAACAGGATATTAATAAAATTCAATAATTATATTCAATCAAATGACTCTTGATAAAATACTAAATATATTTGATCGTAACGCAAAACCTTTGTTAATAATATAAAAATTGTTTAAGACCTGCCAATTAATTATACTAATTTTTTTATTTATTGCTGAATTTTCCAAACTTACAAACACATTTTCTGCATAAGTTATATTAATATGCACATGGCATAAAGGCTTTGGCCTTCCTTTGTTGAAAATTAATAAAATTACAATTTTTTTTCCATTTCTAATTTTTTTTAAAAAGGCATATATAGGCTAATGTTAATTCATTGTGTTTAAAGCTAAAGATATAATTCAGTCTTTATATAAATCATGTGTCAGAAGCAGACTAGGCATCATCATTAAATTTGATTTTTAATATTTTTACTTTATGAAGGGTTCCGCTTTCACAAAATAAAAACCGAAATGTAAGTGTTGGCAGGCAAGCATATTATTTTCCCCTATTATATGTATAAATATTTTTAAAATAAATTTAATATCAAAAAATATATAAAATTTTAATGGTCGGATGATGTTAAACCTATGAGAATAAATTATCTTTAAAAAATGTTAATATCAACAGGTCTAACCTTTACGAATACTAAAAATTTAACACATAAAAATGTTCTAGTTTTTAAAATTCAGTTTTTATATAGATAATGTGTCAGAAGCAGCTAAGCGTCATCATTAAATTGGTTTAATATTTTTACCTTTTGAAGGGTTCCGCAAATTTTCACAAACTAACATTCGAAATAATTGTAAGTGTTGACAGGGCAAGCATATTCTATTTACCCCTATTTTAAATATAAATAATTTATAAAATATATTTTTAATATCAAAAAATATAAAAGAATTATGATGGTTGGATGATGTTAAACCTAGGAAAATAAGATATTTTTAATTTAATGTTAATAGCATCAGGTCTAACCTTTAGGAATACTGAAAAACACATAAAAATGTTCTAGTTTATAAAATGAAAGCAGATCTTATTTATAATCGACAAGTTATCTAAAATTTGAAGATAGTTAGCATAGACTCTTATTGAGTTTTATGTGTAATTGGCCCAAAATTAATGGCCCTTCTTTTATTGATAATTTTGTCTTGAACCTATTGCTTTAATTTATAAAATAAATTTGGCTAATTATATTCTAGGATAATATATATAAATATTAGAATTATAATACCAAAGGTTAAAAACCGTTTTATATTACAAAATTAAGATAGTGCAAAAAATTGCCAAAGGCAAAGGAAACTACGGAAACAAAAGGTATATATTAGAAAAGACCATCATAGGTATTCGTTCATTCCTGTTTTCAATTTTTTTTTATATGATATATGTCGACCTGTGAATTAGACAAGGTTGACCGTTTTTAATTTAGAATAAAATAATTTAAATATATATTTGATGGGCTTAAGTTGTTTCTAATTTGTTTAAATATTTTTTGTTAAATTACGTGATAATTTAACGAAGTACCTTAAATTTAAAACTAGATTTGCGTTGTACCATGTCATTTAATATATTAACTCACAAATTTTTGACTAGTTTAAGTTTACCTGCATCTTATTTTTTTTACTTACGAACATATATTTGTGACAAATTCCAATATTACGGTAATATTAGTTATAATAATTCATGCAGTGATAATCAGTAGATGATGATAAGATCATATTTATATCAGAAATACCCGATTGTCATCATTAAAAATAAATATAAAATAAAAATACTTAGGAGATATTGCTTCATCCAAACCTACCACAATACTGCGAGTGGCTCAACTATATTACAAGAGTCTTCCTAAAATCAAATTATCATTTACAAAATAAGATATTGCGATTTATATTCTAAATCAACAAAGAGGTGGCCTAAAGCTAAAATTTATATAAGTTTTTTGACTTTAATATTGATTAATCGTGAATGTAAAAAGATGAGTATCATTGTTGCATAAAAAAGTTAGGTTTTTATACGTATAAAAATAATTTTAACACGGGTAATACAAATTAAGTTTATAATAAATCGCGTTTTGGCCAATAGTTTTAAATTTGTAAAAAATGAAAAAAAAAACAATTACATTAATCTTTAGTAAGGTTTTTTTGGTTTGAACAAATTAATTGGGGAATCAAGTAGCTTGAAGAATAATTAGCTTAGAGCTGAAGCTATGATGACCTGGCATGATAGGTCTAAATAATTGAGACTTGATTCAAATATTTTATCTTCCTAACTAGGGTGGATTAAATAAATAATGCACATTTAATTCAAGTTAGAGTTAAAACACTTCTATTAATATACATATATTTTTTATTTCCAACCTGTTAAGCAGTTTTCAGTGTTAGTAAAATCACCGATTAAATTTACAATTACGATAATTTATACATAGTAATAATTATTCAGTTAATAATATATAAATCAAGTGTCAGAAGTACGAAACAGTCATCATCAATGTAATTAATAAAATTCAATAGGAAATAATATTGATTATATAAAATTAAAATTGCTTCCTTCATTTATTTAGTTCAAATTACATATCATTTTAAGCAAATTGTTTAGGACCTACTGTCTAAGCTGGACCCAACAGCTTGTAAGTTTGTACCTTAAGCTATTTTTCCAAAAAAGCCGTTTTTACTTAAAACCCAAGTCTCAGGGAAATTTGTTACTGAGCTGGTCCATATACCATAGTTTGTTCTGGAAAATCACAAACTTTCCAAGTTTATTTTATTACTTTTTTGATAGTGATTGCCTACATTTTTCTATAACTTTATCAATTCACATTTATATTTAATTGTTTACTAGATATACCCTGCATCTACAAATTATTTTAGTTTTCGAGCATGGGGATGTTGCGATTGAAAATTATGAATGTATAGAGTTAATATTTATAAATATTTTAGCACGTTTTTGATATAACATAATTGTCTAAAAATCTTATATTAATGAGTTTTATAGTGTGAAATTAAAATGCCCTAAAACGTTGACCTTATACTAGCGTTTGTACAAAAGTTAAACACTAAAAAGTTCACATTATATAAAAATTAGGAAAAAAAATTTAAAAAATTTTAATTAATTATTTTGCGATGAAAATACAATAAAGTCTGAAATATTAATAAGCCACGAGGCAAAATTTTTACCGTAAAAAGCTTATAATGCTTATAAAGCTTCGTGTCCTTTACAGGTTTGATGGTGTAACGATAATCTATGCAATATGATCTTTCAAATTGTTTGTCTAATTTTCTTGAATAAAAAAATTTATTATAATTATCTCTAAAACGAATAATTGTTTACCTTTTTGCAAACCCCAAATTTTGTGTTTAAATGCAATTATGCAACCATAATTAGGATAATTTGAAAAATTCTTTTAATTTTTAGATGATGTTAATATAAATAATTATAAAATAAATTTTTTTTAAATTAAAGATGCAAATCAATTGTGTTACCTAATGAATCTCACTATATTTTGAAGTAAAAATAAGAGGCAGCTAGTTACTATCTTTCCCGTAAATTTTTTTTTAACTTTAGGTTTAAAAATATATTTAACGTTATTTTAAAAAAACGAAATCGCTATTTCTGTAAATTTTGCTACATAAAAAACTAAGAGTTAATTAAATTGGTTGTCGTAAAGATAGCATCATACCTTTTGAAATTTTTAGTCTATCTGTTACGGAACCATAAAAAATGTTTTTTTCAGTTGTCAATTATATCAGATATCAGACCAAGGTTAAGTCATCACAAGGTTCAAGTCAGATAAATTTAATTGACATAACCCAATAATCTTTAAACAATATTAATAATTAATTACCATTCCCAAGGTATAAATCTCTATGAAATATAAGATATCGAGTGTAAAAACCTTATAATATCTTTGGCCGTGTCCTATTATCAATTTCAAGAAAATTAAAATATTAAATGCTCAAAATCATATAATTTATTACATAGATTATTAAATATTTTAGACAAAATTTCTTTTTTTATCAAAAAGGGAAATCATATCGACTTTTTTTAGTTATGTGTTGCTAGAGATATAGATTCAGGGGTCATGGATATCATGTTTTCAGATTAAGGGTTTGTCATCATTAAGTTTAAAATCATGAATGATTACCTTTTTGAAGAATTGGTAAATTGCGATATTTTGCTAATTAACATAATCCAAGACTCTTCAGTCAGATTCCCTGTATTCGTATTCTTCTAAAAAAAATGGAAAAACACACTTATTTGATAATTTTAACTTATTTAATTTTAATGTAAAAAATATGTTTTTAATAATATTGTAATTTTTTATAAATTTGATATCGGTATTATCGTCTGATCACGCGTCATAATAGAACTAAAGTATGGTCATTATTATCATGATTAATCTATAAAAGCTCGCAATAGGTTATTTTTTAGGGCCTACATGTTAATTTTACCAGGTTAAATTCGGTTCTTAAAAGCTTGTCTCATTAAGTCTTGCAAAATTAATTTAATTAAAAGTTGAGAAATTATTATTTTTTGTAGACATGCTAGATAGTCAGTCACACGTGGAGAGAAAATATATTTTAGGAAAATGGAATAGTAATTATACGAGGCAAACTGGCAATTTAAAAGGTGTAACACCAACGCGTAATTATTAATATTAACTTGATTAAAATACGGGGCCCAATATGCAAATTAACAATAATTACACAGGTCAACAAATTTTTTAAAGCTGTGAGTTATCTATAAAGATCAAACCTGTCATCTTGGAAATTTTCAAATCCGTTTACCCTTTTTTCTAATCAAGCTAAGCTATATACATTAAAAATTTTAGAAAAAATGTTGAAAAAAAACAAAAGATTCGAAAAAAAAATAAATTGAAATTTTTATTTTGCATATTCACAGCAGTAAAACTGCTTATCGAATTTCAAATAATATTTTTATTAAAAACCGATAAAATCGTGTCGCATTTAAGTTCAAGCGAAATATTTTGTAGGTCTAAAATATAAAAATATAAGAAAAAACAAGCTTTAGTCATGAATTTCAAATTAATTCGTTTACATTAAGAAATCAAAATTATTAAAGATTATATTCACCTACTCTATAGTTACGCGTTGGCATTTAGCATATTTTTTTATTATGAAATCAATAGTTTAAAACTTTTTTTATATATAGAGTAAATAATAATAAATAACAATGTTTAAACCACAAACAAAATTATATTAGTTGAGCGGAATAAGCATAAATAACAAACCTATGAATAAAAAAAGTAAAACAAATGTGTCTTGTATAAGTTATCTATTCGTAAACCTTTTTTTTTATTTTAAAAGGTAACATAAATATTCAATAAAATAATTTATTATTAATTGTCTTTATTAAACTTAATATATGTAGTTGAGTGAGGTCGCAAAAGTTTTATAAACGTATTCTTGTTTCAATAATAAAAAATTTTAGAAATAAAAAAGAAAAAATTTAATAAGAACCTAAATTATGCATGATTTAAACCCAATCTTAAAATTTAGGTTTAATCTTTAGACCTGTTTATATTCTTTTTAATTCAATTTAACATGCCTTGACCAATTAAACTGCATTTAAACTGTGGCAAAACTTTTTAGCTTTTTTAAGTCGCGTTTGAAAAAAATTAGGTAAAAACTTAAAATTAGACACTAAATAAATCCAGAATTAATAATTATGCGCTATCAGAATGACAATGCATATCCAAATAAGAATATGACTTAATGGATTATTTAAAACTTGAGCAAATAGTTTGCCAAGCCAAAATTTTAGTACTTATATTCAGTTAAAGTTTAAGATCATGTGTCAAATGAAGCCATTAGTCATCATTAAGCAAATTTACCTCCCAAATTAAATGACAAAAAAGAATAAATTACCCATTTCCTTATTCCTCTCTTCGATCTGCCATGTATATAATTGGTCATCTCCACATTTGAAAATTATAACAATTTTACTATCTTATTTTTTAAGGATAAAGTAAAAATAGCCATTCAAAAAAACATTCAAAGCTTTTAGGATATTGTGGTTAAAGTTAAATTGCTTATCTTAGTAGATTATTCAGATAACTTAAAAAATGTGAGCATACCAGATATACACGTAGAGTTAGCGATTACAACCCGTTTATCTTACCATCCAATATATTTAAATAAGTTCATTTATAGCAATATATAGAATAATTTTAAAATTTGTATAGTAGCACAAATTAACCTTAAAATATCTACCAATAATCGATAAAAAAAACTGATACAGAAACATTTAAACTAATAAAATAATAATTTTATAAAAAAAAAATTATAAATAAACATTAATGAATTATTTGTTAATTATAATATTTTGGTTTCCACCCTTAATTTTTTAAATTAAACTAATCAATTTTTACTCAAACAGTCTTGAATTCATTAACAACTATAAGACATAGAAAATTTTCTAAATACATTCAGTATAACCTTGCCATACCTAAATATTTAGTAAGCATTCTGTCCGTTGAAATATTATTAATAGAGGATGGATTTTTATAACGAAAAGAGCATGCGTTGATCCCTTCTTCACCTGCAATTAATTTGATAATTGTTATTTTTTTTATATACTTCTAACTTTTTGCTTTAAGTGGCTTTCCCTAACCCTTTTTGAACATTTTATAAGTTCTAGCCATTTTATTAATTATTTTAGCTTTATTTCCGTCCTGTTTGGGATCCAAAAGTATTTAAAAACTCGTGAAACTTTTGCGTTAGGGGTTTTAATTTTGGGCTTCCAAAATGTGTACACCGTATATAATCTACGGCCCGGGTAGGTCAATCATTAGCTTATAAATTTTTTCAAAGATCGAAAATTAGAAAAAAAAGTGCTTCATAAAGTTTATATATCATTATTCAGATTTATGGTTGGTCATCATTCTGCTAATTTTTAGTTTTATTGCTTGGCATGTACAAATAAATTTCACCTATCGTAATTATTAGTCGGGTATTATATTAAATACAACCCATATTAAAAGTTTTATCAATTAATATATTCAACTTAATTAAGATCGATTAGGGAAGGGGGGGGGGGGGGAGCATTGTAGTATACCGACTACACACTTACTTAAACGTTACCCTAAAGGCACCTAAATAATTTTTTTGCTTAAGCTCTCACTATTTTGTTAATGACTAACACTTAGGGCTACTCTAACCAATGGCCCCCATGTAAAAATATAAAGATAGAGGCACAGAAAACTTTATTCTCCCGGGGCGGTTACTCGTCAAAGTTTTGCCCTTTTTAACCATAGCGGGAATGCTGCTGGGAAAACAGTCAGGCCGGTCTAAGGAACAAATTAAGCCGTGCTTAACGGGGCCCAGTATATCAATGAATAGGGTTCCATATAAAAATAATTTATTGGGAAGAATGAGCAGTTTAATTAGGCGCCAATATTTAAAGAATTCGCTCTCAACAGTAATAAATAAAATTTATACCCTGACCACCTAAGGTTATGTTTGGTCACTCATCAAGTAAGGCGGGCTTGTAAGCGTTTAGTGTTCGATACTAGACAAACTATAACAATGAATATAACAACTCAAAACAGTTTAACCGACAGATTACTTCCTTATTATATACATCCTTTTTCAAAAGAAATTTTAGGTCAAAGAAATATTTTATAACAAAAAAAACCCAAAAAACCCCTAAATAAAAAAAATGTAAGAAAAAATATTTTTATAAAATTACAGTTTTGGTTGATGCAGGATTCGCTTTACAATTAAAAATAAACTATTGAAGTAATATAAAAGTTGATTAGGAGTTTTTACTATTTACATTAAAACTACAATTTTTTTTTTAATTTGCATCAAAAATTTACTAGTGATGGACTGTAAAGTCCTAAAAATTAGCAAATTTTAAATATCTTCACATAAATATTATATAGGATTAGTCAAAATTTTGTGACTTTTTTTATTAAATATATAATAAACAAAATTAGTAGTTAAAAGTTGGTCGTATATAAAAAAAAGTTGTAGTCTGTATGGATGCTACATGGTAATTATTAATTTTGAAAAACATTATATTGCCTCAATATTTAAACTTAAATAATAGCAATTTTATTTTTTAGTTGATTTAAATAGTTTTTCATATTGAGAATATAAAATGTTTATATTGTATAATATTTTTTTTTAAAAACTTCTTTAATATTCTACTCTAAAAACACAATTTAATTAATAATATTGATACATATAGTTCATAGAAGAGATTTATTTAAATTAATATCTAATATTTCTATTTTTCATATTTTTTCCTAATCGCGTCAAATAAAATTTACAACCTTTATTAGTTTATAATTAAAGAGCATTTTTCTTCATAATAATTAAATATAAAATTCATGCATCATTCGCGTTACAAATTTCTTATCCTAGCATTTGCCGGTTAAAAATTATTTAAAAATTGTCTCGTCTATAAATTTAATCGTCCCTATTGGATTATAAAATAGAAAATGTTTGTGCAACTTTTGATTAATTCTTGTTTTGTTCTAAATTACATTTTTATTTTATTTGTTAAATATGTTCAAAAAAAATAAGTCTTTGGTTTTATTTTTTTGATGGATTGTTTTAATAAGATAATGCACCAAAATGCTATCCATGTATTTAAAATCCCGAATTTATGAATAAAATATTTTATATTGAGTAAGTTATAAATAGATTACAAAAAAAAAGTGACCACCCTTTTAAACGTGCCCTTAGAATAGGGTTCATCAATATATATATTAGCTTTATAGGCGGAAATGTCTACCACCTCTTAATTCTTATTAGAATTTTATTTTAGTTCAAATTTTATAAGCCTGAAGAGCAAAAGATGAAAATTTAAAACTTATAACATATATATTATCGTTTTTCACAAAATTTTGGCAAATTGTTAAAGACATCAAATTTCATCTGGAATTCCTTAATTTACTAATAGGCTGCTGACGCATACAAAATTTATATTTTTCGTGAGGAATTAATATTGCATTGATTTAATTAGGCAGTTTTTTCCTTATTGATATTTTTGGCCATCGCTAAAAGGTCTGCATGCTTATTCCATAATACTGTCCTAATACTATGTCAGCTACTGTATATAAATCATATCTCAGACGTAGATCGTAAGTCATCATCAAATTTTTTACAAACTGTACCTTTTATATAGTAGAATATGCAGGAAAAATTGTGCATAATTCTTTAGTTGCTATATCTAATTCTCCATCATCATATGCTTGCTTAATTTTGTAAGTTGTATTAGCCTATATAAAATATACGTAATTTGAAAATTTGTTTAATGAATAAATGTTCAATAGTCTCAGTTGTCGTTTAAATCATATTTCAGATGGAAAGAAAAGTCATCATAGTTATATTTTATTTACTTCATTTTTGACAGATTGACAAAAATTTGGTAAATATCCTATTAAGGAAGCTTTTCTACCGAGTTGTTCACCTATAAAAATATCTTATATTTGAATTTAGATATTGTCATTACACTTATATCTATAAAAGAATAATAGGTCAAAATTTATAAAAATTGTGCCTCCCCCCCCCCCGCTCCCCCCTTTCCAACTAGAACATTTTAAATAATTTTCTATGATATACTATGTTTTATAGCAACAGTGGCCAGCTATTTATAAATTCAAATTTTTATCTTATTTTTATATTTTTTAAAATCCCTGGCTATTTTTATAAATTTGGTCACAATTATATAAATGTTTCAGTTGTCTTGTAAATCATGTATCAGACCGACTCACTGATCATCATTTAGCTATATTGACTTACTACCTCCAAAATTCGGCTATATCCCAAAATATTAAAGCAGTTCTCGATGTTGGTTTATCAATTAAGGTCTATCTGGAATTGACAGGAGTTGGCAATGATCTTTAATGCTCATTTCTATCATAATTAGAAAAAATTTATTAAGAGTATTAAAACCTTGACGGTCTAAAATGCTATTTAACCACCTTAATCGGCTTCTTTTATGATTAAATTAAAAAATAATATCTAACCTAAAAATACAGAAAGCGGAAAAATACATTATATTATGTTAAGTTCAAAATTAATGCACACTTCTAATTCTTTGCGTATAGCCGTATGATATTAATCTTAAAACGAGTAGTGATTTAGTTCAAAAATGAGATAATAATTTAAAAGTTATGATTTAAATTAGAGATTATCGATGTAACCGTAACAGTCCGGCCTGCCGGCTCGCCTGAAAACGGGATGGGTGGGCCGCTTAATTACACAGGTCAATAAATATCAATGGGTCAACTTTATAAAAACATAAAAGAATTTATTCCCATGAAGGCCTTATCTCATATACATATTTCGTTCTTAGTTTCTTTCGGCTTCGGCTCCTCACATCCGTCCATATCGAAAAAATGGTCTTTTTTGACCAAATTGACAGATCGAGAATAACCTAAAAAGTAAAAAATTAAAAAATCATTTTTTTATATAAAAATCCCTTGTACCTTATATTTATCATCTCAAATATTGAGAAATAAAATTTATTATATATCAAGCGCAAATCAACATTTATATAATACAACGCATCCAAACTTAAATACGACACATTAAATTATCTGTTTTTATTTAAAGTTTTATTTGAATTGAATCAATTTAGCTGTTGTAAATATGCAAAAAAAAATTCATTTGATTTTTGTTTTTGAATCTTTTTTGTTTTTTTGGCGTTTTTTTTAAAATTTTCAATGTTTATAGTTAACCAACTAAGTTTGATTAGAAAAAACGGTAAACTTTTTCGAAAATCCCTAAGATGGCAGGTTTGATCTCCGTAGTTAGCTTATAACTTTCAAAAATATGTTGGCCTGTGTTAGGAATTAGAATTATAACGGGCCGGGCTAAAGTTATTAATCTCATATTGCCCTTTCTAACTCTTAATAACAAAAATTAAAAATTATAAATTTATAATCACGGTGAAGGGCATTACTTCAGCCTTTTGTATTTAATTTTTAGCTTTTAATATAAAAAATTTTGGGCCCGGCCGGGCCGTAATTAAAAATCCAAATTTTGGGCCGGGTCGAGTCCTAGTTTTGGGTGGCCTTAATTAATATGTCTAGATGGCCGGACCGGAAGTGAGCCCACGAGCTCTATGACAAATATGCACCTTTAATATTTTATTATTTTCTTGTTTAAAACCTGTCTGTTGTTTGATTAAGGCTAAAATGCATGTTTAATGCAAAACTTTAAAAAAAACTGGTGAATAAATTATATCTATTCAAAGACGCAACTTAAATATAATTTTTAATTTCTTTTAAAAATTTTATTTTGAAAACAAAATATTTAAGTCATAACTTTGAACTTTTTGACCTCTTATTTTATTGTTACAATATGAAAATTTGATATTTTCGCCAAAAAAAGTTTATTTAAACGTTGATACAAAAATAAAGATCCTTAAAGTTTAAACACCTTAACAATCTCTATTTAGATGTTTGGCTTTTAAACTAGTTAAAGTTAATGTTTTTTTAAATAAAAAAGTTTTTGGCCATTAATATATATTTTAAAATTCAGAAAAATAAGAAAAAAAAATAATAAATCATATTTACAATATAAAAAAAATTTTATTATTATAATCCTTTAAATATATTAACATCATTTTATGTAAATAAAAATTTTAGTGATGCCATTAAGAATATAATTTGAAAAAAAATATTATATAAAATTAAATACGGATCAAAGTTATGAGCTTTACCAATTATATTTTATATATTACAATTTTATAATTTAATATTTGTTTATTACACAGGTCAACAAATTTTTGAGAGTTATGATCTAACTACGGAGATCGACCTGAAGGGATTTTCAAACTGTATACCGTTTTTTTTAATCAAACTTAGTTAGTCAGCTACACACATTAAAAATTTTAGAAAAAATGCTAAAAAAAACCAAAAAGATTCAAAAACAAAAATAATTTGAATTTCTTTTTTGCGTATTTGCAACAGTTAAACTGTTAAATTCACACTTATAAAACTTATTAAAAACTTATAATATATCGTGTCGTATTTAAGTTTGGATACGAAATATATTGTATTATGTAAATGCTAATGTAAGAGCTCTTGATTTACTAAAAATTCTATTCTCATTATTTGGTATTATAAATATAAGTTACAAGAAATTTTGCTATAAAAAAAAGATACTTAAATTTTTTCTTTTTAAGGTATTCTCGATCTGTCAATTTGGTCAAAAAGGCCATTTTTACGATATGGACGGATGTAAGGAGCCAAGGCCGGAAGAAACTAAAAAAAACGATATATATATATGTCAGCGTCCAAACGCAATATTCCGCCGGCGGAATATTGTCTGGACTTGACCTCAGCGTCCAAAGCTTATATTCCGCCGGCGGAATATAAATTGGCGTATAGTCAACGACCAAAACGCATTTTCGCCGGCGGAATATTGTCTGGACTTGAGCTCAACGTCCAAAGCTTATATTCCGCCGGAAATTTTTTGCAAAATTTAAGGGACAAACAGTAAACTTTATGTGATTAATTTTGAAATATTGATTATTAGACGTTTTTGATTTTTTATGCTTTGAATATGAAATGTTTAATGAATAGAGGTCATGTTGAATTTAAAATTAGGGTTAAGGGCTAGAATAGTGCTAAAAACTTAAAGATTTAAAGATTCATATTTGGACCGATGTATTATTTATAAACGCTTTAACTACATTTGAAAGCGCTTAGATTTTTCAGATACCCTCAGAAGTGCGCTAATTTTATAAAAACCGCGCAATTTTTTTGTTTCTAAAATTAAGCGAAAGACTCTAAAAAACGCCGAGGTATTTCTGTAATGTACCTGTGACTTTAAATGCACCAAGAATTCTAACTCGCAATAAAGATTCAAATGTAAGCAGGGAAAAACATACTAAGGTGCCTTAAAACGCGTAGGTGATATTGAGAGCACGCAAAAGACTCCTAAAAAGTGCAAAAAAATGAATTAGGATTGCGCACAGGTGTCGAACTTTTAGAAGCACCAAAATAATAAAAAATTTACAACTTTTAAGAATTATATAAGCCTTATTTAACCCTTTGTTAATATTAGGGCACTCCCTGCCTAGCTGGCCCTTAATGCGATATTGGAATTAATGGAAGGTTTATATTTTTTGGCGGCAACATCTGCTTATATTGTGATAATTTAGTGCTTTTACCGAGTTGGTAGCCTTAACTAATAAAAAAAAGTTTTTATGAGGATACTAAGTTAATTTACTAGAATCAAAAAAATGAGCTTTTATCATTTTATAAAATTTTATTTACCGCAAAGGATCAAATGTCCACACAAATGTATAATTTTTAATGAAGAAATTCAATAATTATCATAGCACCCCGCTCCGCTTAAAAGCCCTCTTCACTTCGCCATTTATTTTTTTTCTTAAAATTTGCCTACAATCACATTAGAGATTAAAGTCGAGAACCGAAAGTCCTGCCCCCGGCCCGCCAGGAAACAAGGGCTAGGCTAGGACGGTTCAAAATTTAGGGCCAAACGCACTGGGCTTTAATTTAAAAATAGAAATTACGAGCCGAGATGGGCTAAAGTTTTGAATTTCATATGCTCTATTTGTATATTAACAAGAACTAAAAACGATAAATTTATTTTCACGCGATAAAGGGTATAACTTTTACTCTCTATTTTTTCTGAATTTTTAAAACAACACTTTTTTAGCTTGTAATTAAAAATTTTCGGGCCTTATTTTTGGATTATAGCAGCCTTAAATTTGAAAAAACAAATTTTGGTTCTAAATGCGCGCCTTTATAAATACTCAGCGTCAATTTAATATCTTTGGGCTTTTGAAAATTTTAATGTAATTTATATTTTTCACGTTAGAGGTTTCGCTCGAGTTTAAGATACCTCAATTCTTTACAAAATAATTGGATTCGTGCTTTTGAGTTTTCATTGGTTCCCTTTTAATAACCAAAAATTTTTAGTTATGTGGGTACGCGTCTTTTCAAATATTGGCTGGGAATCCAAAAAGATTGTCAAAATATACATATTAGATAAACTTTTTAAACTTGAAATTATATTGAGCCTATAATAATCCAACCGTATTTCTTTATTCTTTTAAAATGTTCTAATTCTTAATTGGTACAAAATAGGAATATTGAAATTAAAAAATTTTAAGGAAGGTTTAAAGCCGGTTCGTTAACTGGACTAAAATCGGAGATATTTAACTTACAAACCTTCCATTAATTCCAATATTTTTAAGGGCCAGCTAAGGGAATGCCCTAATATTAACAAAGGGTTAAATAAGGCTTATATAAATCTTAAAAGTTGTTTTTTTATTATTTTGGTGCTCCTAAAAGTTCGACACCTGTGCGCAGTCCTAATTTATTTTTTTGCACTATTTTAGGAGTCTTTTGCGTGCTCTCAATATCACCTACGCGTTTTTGGGCACCTTAGTATGTTTTTTCCTGCTTACATTTGAATCTTTATTGCGAGTTAGGATTCTTGGTGCATTTAAAGTCACAGGTACATTACAGATATACCTCGGCGTTTTTTAAAGTCTTTCGCTTAATTTTAAAAACAAAAAAATTGCTCGGTTTTTATAACATTAACACTTCTGAGGGTATCTAAAAGATCTAAGCGCTTTCAAATGTGCAGTCAAAGCGCTTCTAAATACACGGTCCGCCTATGAATCTTCAAGTTTTTAGCACTATTCTAGCCCTTAACCCTAATTTTAAATTCAACATGACCTCTATTCATTAAACATTTCATATTCTAAGCACAAAAAATCAAAAACGTCTAATAATCAATATTTCAAAATTAATCACATAAAGTTCACTGTTTGTCCCTTAAATTTTGCAAAAAATTTCCGGCGGAATATAAGCTTTGGACGTTGAGCTCAAGTCCAGACAATATTCCGCCGGCGATAATGCGTTTTGGTCGTTGACTATACGCCAGTTTATATTCCGCCGGCGGAATATAAGCTTTGGACGCTGAGGTCAAGTCCAGACAATATTCCGCCGGCGGAATATTGCGTTTGGACGCTGACATATATATATATATATATGAGATGAGGCCATCATGGGGATATATTCTATTATGTTTTCATATTATTTACTGTTGTGTCATTGATATTTGTTGACCTGTGTTAGGTGAGTTAAAAATATCATTTTATTTCTTGACTTTTCTATAAAATAAAACGTTAAAAAAAACAGATGGAAAGCTTAATTTTTTTGTTATACAATCCATAGGTTTTTTTTAATTTGTAGATCTGTGCAACATAAAAAAAATTATTACAAGCTTTTAAGTATGGTCTAAAAATGCTCTCCTAAGCCTTACAAAATAATTAGACTAAGTTTATGATTATTTTGTTGCCATAAAAAATATAAGAATTATTAATAATTTTCACACATTTTTTTATATGGTATTATTCAGAGTTTTTGTTATATCATGTGTCAAAGCGATCGCTTAATCATCATTTATTCTTTCATGGAAAGATATTACCTTCATGGTTTTGCTGAAATATTCGGACAAAATTTTCCACTTTACAAGTGCAATCTATTATTTATAAATAATACGTAAAGAATTCTAAAATAAATCAAATATTAATTTAAACAAGGCCGATAAAAAATTCAGATATACAAATACTTCCATATGTCATTTATAATTTGATAGCATTTCTGCATTTAATTTAGAATGTTTGGTCTAACAGCATAAATCTCTATTAAATTTTTTGTAAGCGTAAAAAGATAAATTATGCCTTTATTCTGCCCGAACCATGGCCAATATGAAATTGTAATCACCACTTAATCAATACCGTTTCATGCGCTTTAAGAAAACTTTTTTAACTAACTGTAAAAATTTACCAGGATTTTACCCTAGGAGTTATGGACATCGTCGCACAATAATTTCCTCCCTCAGTCCCCAAAATTGGTAAATTTTTTAAATTTTTTTTATCATAGTCATAGTCACAAATATAGTCTATATTACGGCTAATTTTTAGTTTTGTCAAACTGCTCTTTAATTTAATTTTTTGAATAAAATTAGAAAAAATTAGGACGTGTATAATTTAATTTTAAATATTCTGAAAAAAAATTTAACTAAAAAATAGTTTTTCCCATATATTGCTACTAAATAATCATATTTTGATTAGTTTATTTTATATCAATTTTCTTCAATGTAAATTTAATTTAAATGTTTTGATTTTGACCGCGTTGTCACGTAAGCAACAAAGAAAACTAAATTCACTTATTTTATTTTGTAACAAAATTCAATATTTAAAAAAAATGCAATAAATAATTCTACCAATACACAAATTTCTTCAGTGTCACTAAACTATTGACTTTTCTTTGTTAATTACACTTCTTAACACTAAAAATTAAAATTAAGGGCTCCTTCATAAAACAAAACGAGTTGCGAAAATCAGATTATCCATTTGGCGAGTTTAAAAAAGGTTTAATTTTGTCTTTAATAAATAGTTAGAGGTGACATAAATGTTTTTCTACTCCAGTATAATTTCTGAAAATATAAATATATTTTATTAGCGGTTTAGCGAATCGTGAAAATGCTCTACCATACAACTCTCCAAATAATGGATTTTGGAATTCGAAAACAGTTTAATTGTTAAAAATCAGAATTTTTTTAAAATAGCTAAACTTTTTATTTTTCGTTATATTTAATCAATAAATATATAACATTCACTTTATGTTTAAAAGCACTCTATAATACTATTATTTCAGTACTATTTTTAATCATTAGTCAGAGCGATCCGTTAGTCATCATTCGAGATTATTTTTAAATAAATATATACCTGGAAGCAGTGGCGACTCGTGGATTTTTAGCCAGGGTGTTCAATCAAAAATCAAAATTTTATTGTTCATTATTTATTTATAAAAGCATATGAATTATATATAAAACTATAGTAGTAATATTGCAAAACTTTTTACCCTTCTATGTTATTAAGTGTTCAATGCTAAAATTGAACACATTGACGCTTAATTTTATTTGAACACAATCTTTTTACTATTGTATTTTTCGTGATAAAGTGTTCAATGCTAGGCATTGAACACAATATGTATGTGTTTAGAATTGAACACCATCTTTTAGCTGTTATATGTCTTCGTGTTATTAAATATGTAATTGGTGTTCAATTTAATAATTGAACACCATCTTTTTAATATTGTATATTGCATTCTGCGTGTTATTATAGGCTCAATCCTCAATGTTAAGAGGCTAAACTATAACTCACACATAGTGTTCAAATTGTGGATTGAACACGCTCCTGTGCTGGATGGAGTGAACCATTACGTGTTCAGTTCTTGGATTGAACATCGTGCAATGCACTATAAAAAATTATTAGCTTTCTTGTCCGGTTTGTTTATTTTTTTAAATATAGTCGATATATGATCAATTTTAGAATTGAACACGCTCGAAGATTAATATTACGTGTTCAATTTTTACGCTGAACATCTTACGACAAAATAATCTATGTTACCTGAAATTTAAGTTGTTGACCTCGTAAATAGACTTAATAGCTTAATAATATTAAGCTTTTAAATTGCATTTGACTAAGCACGGTTCAATATTTGAATTGCACATTTTCTGATAGACACTCGATGTTAGTTTTTTGAATCTAGCTGTTGATCCTCTTAATTTAAACATAAAACAGCTTATGTATGATTCAATTTTGTAAATAGAAAATGGTACGATGGGACTTTCAATTTTTTATTTTGTTTACAAATCACTGCCGTCCCGTTAGACCATCCAAAACTAATTTTAAATAGTTTTAAAAACATTTCTATATAAATTTTTGCCAGGGTGTTCAGTGAACACCTTGCACCTAATGACGAGTCGCCACTGCCTGGAAGGTTTTGACATATTCGTACCGTCTTCTTCTCAAAATCTATGTTTCACTAATATGTATAATAAAAAGTTTGTTTGTTAAAATAGTTATCCAGTTACAAAACAAAAAAAACACACTGAAACACTTTAGTTATAGGCTCTAAAAAAATTTAAACGGCACATAGGCAAGACCGGCCTGCATTTAAATAGTAATATGTAAAGAAAAATTGCCAAATATATTCATAATAATGTGCCTAATTGTCTTAAGTTTTAAGGCACTGAATTGAGAAGAGAAAAAGCTATTAGGGTGCTCTTTGGCGCTATATAATTAGTTTATTATAAATTTTGAAATTAGTTTAAAATTTGCAAGTTTAAATAAATAAATTAAATTGGATGTAGCGATAAAAAAAATTATACCCGTATTCTATAAAATCACAGTTTAATTTAACTTAACTATTTTCCATAGCCAAACATGTAAAAAGTTTTAATTATAATTTTTGCCCATTTCTGATAATTATAATAATAGGGCGCCAGACTCATCCTTTTGACATTGAACGCTTTTTTACAAAAAGTCGCCAATTATTGTTATTAGCATTTAAATAGTTTTTTCAGAAAGTAAAATTTTTAGAAAATTTTGAAAAAAAAAAATAAAATTTCGAAAATTTAAAATTTATTAAATTTCTCCAAAAAATGAAACGATTCTGAACGCGCCCATAAGATGGGGTTAAAAAAATATATTTATAATTTTATTCTACATCAGTTCATTGGTAGATCATGTATCAGATCAAGTACATAGTCATCATTAGTTTATAATAATTATGTTTACTTTATAGGTAACAAATTTAAAATGGACGCTGGCATTCCCTTATAGTGCGGTCTATTCAAAACAGTAAACAATAATTAGTTTGGCCGTTCTTTTACGTAATTTTTTAAATAAGCTGAGGGCACCTTTAAAAATATAAAAATGACAAATTAAATTTCGTTAATTTAAAGAGGCAAATAAATTAATAAATCTATTCAATATTGTAATAACCTATTTTTATATGTTTACACAATTGGGGAAAAATTTAGGGCTTTTAAAATTTTTTATAACTTTCCTCATATCATTTTTCGGGCTACCCTAAGGTAACCATCACATCAATTTAGCATTAATGACTGCTCAAAATATATATATTTAAAAAAATCTATATCTAAAAATATTATTGTTACTTTAAAAAGAAACCTTTTCAAATTCATAGCGATTAAAATAATTCTCGAATAAATTTGAAAAAAAAAAAGTTTGATTCTTTCAAATATTTTATGTTTCTATGACTATATTTCTGAGGCTCGGTTATGCGAGTACCATGCGGCGCGTTTTGCGCGCCACTCTCGATTTTGCGCGCGAATTCTCGGCTGATGGCGATTTACAATTAAGTGAGGAGTAACTTAGCTTGACTTCATTCATGGTCAAAGTAAACAGGCACATCAACTGATACCGCAAACAACAAATTTTTCTCCTTTGCATAGTGATCTTGGAAACGGCTAATTATTTATTTCATACATATTTTTTATTGGTTTTATGGTGAAGGTTTGATAAATTCATAAAAATCGCTTGAATTTTTTTTACTACTCAAACTAATAAACTTTTAGATACCGGTGCAATATTCATACATTTCTCAAAAAAAATTATTATAACTTTTATTGATTTAAAATAATGCTTCAGCGACTTTTGTACAAATGCATATATGTCGAGATAAAAAATTAAAATTTTATTTGAAAAAAATCTATTTCTTAATATATGAAACCTAAAATGCAGAAATTTTGTTTTGGAAATATCCTTAATTCCAATCAACATAAATCAATAAAAAACAGATGCTTTGCCAATACATAAATATAAATACAGTTAATAAATTGATTCGAAATCTTTTTTAGGTATAATAATTATTGACTTTAGTTGGCAATCTTAGTTTTATTTCCGAAAGCAAAATATAAAAAGTTCTTGAAAAGAATATATTTGCAAACCGGTCAAACTCGTAATCAGTTCGCCTAAAAGGACAACCCATAATGCGACACGAACCAATTTTTGCTAGATAATAGAGTGTTAAACTATAAATATTTAAAAAAATATGTGTTTTAGGCATGTGGCAACTATGTTTCAATTAAAATTTTTTTTTATTTATTAGTAAATAGTATTATCGGAACTCTCATAATGTAGAGTTAAAATCTTTAATAATTGTTTTTAAAATGCTTTTTTAAAATATGTAATTTTTAGTTTATATTTGGCCTTAGGTCAGTGGCGACTCGTCATTAGGTGCAAGGTGTTCACTGAACACCCTGGCAAAAATTTATATAGAAATGTTTTTAAAACTATTTAAAATTAGTTTTGGATGGTCTAACGGGACGGCAGTGATTTGTAAACAAAATAAAAAATTGAAAGTCCCATCGTACCATTTTCTATTTACAAAATTGAATCATACATAAGCTGTTTTATGTTTAAATTAAGAGGATCAACAGCTAGATTCAAAAAACTAACATCGAGTGTCTATCAGAAAATGTGCAATTCAAATATTGAACCGTGCTTAGTCAAATGCAATTTAAAAGCTTAATATTATTAAGCTATTAAGTCTATTTACGAGGTCAACAACTTAAATTTCAGGTAACATAGATTATTTTGTCGTAAGATGTTCAGCGTAAAAATTGAACACGTAATATTAATCTTCGAGCGTGTTCAATTCTAAAATTGATCATATATCGACTATATTTAAAAAAATAAACAAACCGGACAAGAAAGCTAATAATTTTTTATAGTGCATTGCACGATGTTCAATCCAAGAACTGAACACGTAATGGTTCACTCCATCCAGCACAGGAGCGTGTTCAATCCACAATTTGAACACTATGTGTGAGTTATAGTTTAGCCTCTTAACATTGAGGATTGAGCCTATAATAACACGCAGAATGCAATATACAATATTAAAAAGATGGTGTTCAATTATTAAATTGAACACCAATTACATATTTAATAACACGAAGACATATAACAGCTAAAAGATGGTGTTCAATTCTAAACACATACATATTGTGTTCAATGCCTAGCATTGAACACTTTATCACGAAAAATACAATAGTAAAAAGATTGTGTTCAAATAAAATTAAGCGTCAATGTGTTCAATTTTAGCATTGAACACTTAATAACATAGAAGGGTAAAAAGTTTTGCAATATTACTACTATAGTTTTATATATAATTCATATGCTTTTATAAATAAATAATGAACAATAAAATTTTGATTTTTGATTGAACACCCTGGCTAAAAATCCACGAGTCGCCACTGCCTTAGGTATATTCCTCCAATTAACAGGTATTCAGAATTATGACTTTTTATCTATCGCATTGTTTTTGTAAAAATTGTTTGAAAAATTGGTGCAGAGTCAACACATATTTAGTAAGAACCTTATTATTCATTGCTAGATAGACAACAAATATATTAAGTGCTATTTCTTCGCTTATAAATTCCTATATTTTGACGAGATTTTTTATTTTACAAGCGTTTAATTTGAACAATAATTTTAAAAACAAACGAAATATAATAATTTGCATATGTAAAAAAGATTCTATATTGTAGAGAAAATAGCAAGGTCATTCCATGTAAAAAGAATATACTATATCATAAACCAAAGAAATTTTGTACATAAGAAAAATGTATTAATTTAATTTGATAAGCTGCTGTCAAAATGTTTTTTATAAGTGGAACATTTTGTTTTAGAGATAAGAAGGACCAAACATAGGCTTAGTTTTGGCTTTATCATTTGTCATAAATAAACGAAGTTAGTTTTGTTATAAAAATATAGTCATATGGCAATGAACAATAATAGTTAATTAATTTAAAATTAGTTTGTTAAATTAATTTAAACATGATGTCATATTTCAAATTAAAATACGTGCCTATAACTTATTTTTGACATGCCATAAAACAAAATTGCATGTGGTGAATTGCTGCATTTTTGTAAAAAAAAAACAGTAAAAAAATTTAAGAAACAAGATGCGCCATCTGGGTTATACCAGTCGAAACATTATGACCTTCAAATTTTTATTTTGTGGCTATATTTTGTGTAATTTATATGTTTATATCTAAAATATGTTACAATTTTTTTAATTTTAAAAAAATGTCAGGTGAAACCTCATGCCCCCATCCAAGTGTGGAAAGGTTTTATATATTCACACTAAACACGGAAAAGTGCAATTAAATTTAACCCTAAAATAACACGGCCCTCCTCCAATTTTCTTTCCCAAAAATTTATATCATATTTTTCTAAATAACATACCTTTCAAATTTTCTTATATAAGAAAGGGGATACACCTTGACGGGTAACAGTAGCTTAGTCCGACTGACCTAAGGGGTTATAAAGGTTGTTATATCGCAACTTTGTGCTCCTCGCCTAAAAAAACAATAAGGATTTTAGATCTAACCACGCCCGGTTTAATTTGATCCTTGTCGTAATTTATTTGGACGATAGAGGGCGTAAGGCTTATTTTAAAACAGAGAATTTAGCCTCAGATATTTTTGTTATTAGTTTCCTTTCCAATTAGGAGCTTTAGTTCAAAATAGCTCAAAATATTTTATAAATTTATTTTTGCCCATAACCAGCTAAAATCAAGGAGGTCTCTTGTTGTCGGTCAAAACATTGATATTTCATACCTATTACATATTTGTAGGGCCGTGTCTTGTAAATGGTTTGTTTTTTAGTAAAATGTAAAACAATGGGATTTCTTATCTCTCAAAACGTGTTTTTAACGCGTTCTAAAAAATGGCCTATATTAGAATTTTTTCATATTTTTAGGCGCGTTTAGAGTTCATTTCATTCACTTTTTTTTAAAGATAATTTTAAAATTATCTTTTTTTAAATTTAAAAAGATTTTTGATGCCAATAATTTCTGTTGGCGAATTTTTGTAAAAATGCGTATAATCAAGAATTTTTTTTTTTAATTTTTTGTAAAACTGAATTTTTAACGCACCCGCTTTGAACTACATCTAATGAAAACTATATGTTTAGGCCTTTAATAAATAAAAACAAATGTTAATATTACATCTTACTCTTATATTTGAAGTAACCCTTAACCAGGCACGGATCTAGATTCCTTTTGGGGGGGGGGGGGGCAGTGCCCCCATAAAATTTGAATTTGCCCCCCCCCCCCCCCCCAAAAAAATACATATTAAATTTATTATTGCCCCCCAAAAAAAAATTAAAATTGCCCACCCAAAAATACGTATAAATGTTATTCATAATATAATTAAATTTGCTCCGCCAAAAATATCTAAAAAATAGTATTTTGAAAATATTTACTTTTTTTAAAAGTGTTTTCATTCATTAACACTTCGCTAGAGAGATTAATCTAACACAGAAGTTATTTCTGTTGTTGTTAGATATATAGAAAAAATTGATTTTACAGAAAGCTTTATATTTGTGAAAGCAATTCATAAATCTGATGCCTAAATTTTCTCACTTGTCAACAATCTTTTGAATATAATCTAGAACCAAAGAACCTGATCGCACAATGCTACGATGGGGCGAACGTAAAGCCCGGGGGAAAAGGTGGTATTTAGGTATTTCTAAGCAAAATATCTGGACACCATGCCGTATATTCACTGCTTTAACCACCGATCGCATCTTGTTGTAAAAGATTGTCTTGAAATTTTAAGTGAAGGGAAAGATTTTTTTGATATTTTTTCTTCCCTTCATAAATTTTTTCAACATGATGCAATCAAGGTAGTGAATGCGGGACCATACCTAGGCTTTTGCCCCATCGGTGATGTGGTCACTACCTGGCCATTGTTTTTTTTTTAAAATTACATAAAAATATCAAATACTCTTTTGATTAAAAATAAAATTTTTTTTATATCTTTAGGTCACAGGGCCAAAGCGTCGGGGGTTTTTGACCATATTATTTTTAATGTATTTATCATGTGAAAAATTATTTTATTTATTAAAAATAATTATAGATCAATTTCAATACAAAACGATTTATGTTTTAAAACTTCTGATTTAATACACCACTGTTTGTTAGAAATTATACAATTAAGAAATATAAACACATTTTTGATATATATAATACCTTTTTAAATGACAATAATTTATCTATGGATAAAAGAAAAACTAATAAAGATTTTACTGATTTTTATTTACTTTCTACTCACTAGTTTGAGAATATTTTAAATATTAATGATGAATTAAAAAGTATTTATTTTAATATTTTTAGTTTATTTATTGATTCTTTTGATAATAGATTTTTACTAATAATATTTATTTAACATAATTCCCTTTATAAATTTGATTATCCTTTTTTTAGATATAAATAAATTAGAGCCTCTTTTAAAAATAAGTAATATTGATAAAAATTCATTATCTAAAGAAATTGACGTAGCCAAAAATTTTTTAATAAGAAAACTTAATAATTACAAAGAATGTGTTACTAATGATTTTGTTAAATTTTTATATGATTACAAAGATGCGTTTTCTAATCTATCTAACATTTTTTCTATAAGTTTGTTATTTGGCTCTTTAACGTCGAGTTGTGAGGCCTCATTTTCTTCTTTAGGAAGGATAATAACTTCTAGTAGGCTGGCAAGTAGTGACCTGCGTAAAGGTGATTTGGTTCTACACAAAAAATCATTAACCGGGGCGTTGGATTTTGATGAATTTTATAATTTAATCAAAACAACCTCTAGCATAAAATAAATTAATACAATACACTGCTCATAATCAGCTATATTTTAAGACATGGCAAATTTTTTTTAGCATTTAACGTTTATGTTCATGTTGATAAAATAATACTTACAATTAATTTCCAAATCTTATATCTTTTTAAGCAATTGATATTAGTGAAAACAATTTATTTTAATTCACATATCCAATTTATAAACGCAATCATTTTTTTTATTTTATATATAATAAATTACTTTTTGTTAAAAAATTTTGAACATGGATTCAATTGTTGTACATGTATATTTTTTGCCGCCGAAGGCGGCAAAAAATTTTTTTCTGCCCTCCCACGAGTTTTTTTTGCCCCCCCCCCAAATGGAAAAGCTAGAATCGGGACTGCCCTTAACTCCCAGCAATAAAGCACTAGCCTACATTCAAACCCATTATTTAATGATATTAATCCAACAGATGGATGATACGAACCAAATAATAAAAAAATTAAAATAAAAAAATTTCCAAAATCACACGGTCGACAATCAATGTCAAAAAAAGTTTATAAAAATATAATAGAATACACATGATGGCCATATCTCGTATATTATTCCGTTTTTTTAAAAAAACTAAATTAAATTTAATAATAGCAAAGCAAAATTTTAATGAAGTATAGGGGTTTTATTTAACAAATTTGGGTAATGAATATAGTGTAAATTTGCATCATTAATAAAACTTATATTACAAATGAGTACAAGTAATTGGTGGGATCTGAAAATTCTAAAATGGCCAACCGTTATCAATGGCAGAATGCCCCTGCTGTCATGACAACTTCGATAAATACAAATCATTTTCTATTTGTCTACACATAACTTCTATTTTGTAACTTTTTCCAGTTTACATCAAATATCCCAAATTACACAATTACCCAAAAACACATAGATTATTTAATTGAATATATATTTATTTGTGGAAAGCTATATTTATCTCAAATAGGTACGTTGTTAAAAAAAACCATCCAATCATACAAACCTTGCCCCATTCTTCTGTGGCTGGCCCCCTCCCATTTCACCCTTCGAAACCACTCTCTCTAGACGAGAGAGGTGTCTTCTTTCACAACTGAGATCTGGCTTTTGCTACCTATTAGCTGATTTTCGTAACCGCGTCTATGCATCTGACGACATGTGTTACGACTGCAAAAAATCCGCAGACAGCCTACACCACTGGCTCTCATGCCCATCACGTGGCACCCCGATTAATCCATTAGACCTATGGACAAATCCTATTCTAGCCGCCTCTAAGCTCGCTCACACCTCCGAGCCACCTTCGTCCATATTGAAAATTCGCAGTGGTTAACAACAACAACAACATCTCAAATAGGTAATAACCATTGCCCTGTTAGCGTTCGTAATTAAATTGCCAACAACTATGCACTAATCGATCTGTTTTTCTTAGAAATTACTGGTGTATATAATGATCTCAATCCCAGTCTATTTATAAGTTAGCTTTGGGATCAAACGAGCAAATTTTTTTACCCCGTCACCTAAAATATCTTAGTTTCTTCCGCCCTCGACTATTTAGACCTTCCATAACGCAAAAATGGCCTTTTTTGACCAAACTGACACTTCGAGAATACCCTAAAAAAAATTCGAGTCTTTTTTATTATAAAAAATCCTTGTAAATTACATTTATAATTTCAGCTCTATGGTGTTCCGGTAATTAACTGAGAAAGGTCTGTTAATGGCCATATCTAATTTCATTTTTCCAAAAAATGAACATATCACAATCAGAGTTACTTAAAAGCCTTTTGTATTACAGCGCCATTGATAAAAACTTACGAAAAAACCAATCAATAAATAGACAGAGGCAGCTACCATCTCAAATTCTCTCAAAAAAAATTAATCCATATGCATTCCTGGATTTTATAAATGTAAACGCCATTCAAATTTATAAAAACACCAAGCTGTATAAATAATTATTATAGGGCGCTAGCCGGTAAACCGAGAACAAGTTAACCAAAATCTAAGAATAATTTCTTCTGTTAAAAAACAAGATTAAAAAATTAATAAGTCATTTTTAACACAACTACTGAAACACAAAATACACTAACGCTATACCCTAATTCAATGATTCTACATGGCTCGTAACACAAAAAGTCTATCACACAATTAGAAGGGTTAGGCCGCCCAAGCCTACCTTAGTTATTAAACTTTCTTATTTATATATCCCGGTATATTGAAAAAAAAAGGTTTGAGTAAGTGTTTATAGACCCTTAAGTCCCCACGGCTTAAAATATATATCTCTCCATTGTAACCCAGAGTATATTTATAAATTCATAAATTAGAAAAATTTCCTGGTTTTTGTAAGAGAAGGGAAAGAATTTGGTTAAAACTGTTGACTTTCACAAAAAACTCCTATATGAAATTACATAAGATAACAATTTTTTGAGAGTTATGAGCTAATTACAGAGATCAAACCTGCCATCTTAGGGAAAATGAAACTTAGTCAGTCAAATAGAAACATTAAATATTTAAAAAAAAATGCCAAAAAACAAAAAAGATTTAGAAACAAAATTAAATTGAAATGCTTTTTTTGCATATTTACAACATTGTTAAATTTAAACTTCAAATAAAACTTTTATCAAAAACCGGTTATATATCGTGTCATATTGGACGCGAAATATTTTGTATTATCTAAATGCTGATGTAAGAGCTTGATATACTAAATTTATTTCTCATTATTTGATATGATAAATAAAAGTTACAAGGGATTTTTATATGAAAAAAATAAAAGATTTTAAATTTTTTTAGGGTATTTGATCTGTTAATTTGATCGAAAAAGGCTTTTAATATGGATAGATGTAAGGAGCCAAGGCCGGAAGAAACTAAAAAACGAAATATATATATGAGATTAGACCATCATGGGGATATTGTCTTTTATTAATTTCACGACTATCATTGATAGTAGACATGTGTTATTTAAGATCAACTTACAACGTGACTTTTAATTTATAATTTATCTTTTTGCTTAATGATTTATGTTTTCATCCGATTTATATTACTTTTTTAGCATTTTTACAAATTATTCTTTATATAAAAATTTTATATTTTTTCTGAATGGCTGCGGCTAGTAAAAAATAAAGTTCGAAGAAAAAATTTGAACGCATTTGATTAACATCAAGATAACTAGTATAAAATAATTTCAAATCACATACATTCCCATTTTTTAAAATCAGCCGTGATATATAAGTTACGTTTATAAAATTTATATCCGCACTTTTATTTATACTTTGCTTACTTCTAAAACTACCGCTCAGTAGTTTAATTTAAATTTTTTATCAAAGGTATAAACATTTTTTTTTAAATTTATATGCAATATATATTTTTTTTTATTATTGTTTTTTCGAAAAATGATATAAATATCTGAATGATTATATAAAGGCATTTATTATTGTCTTGGCGCCATTAAATGTACGCGTTACCAGTTTAGCGTGGTAGATAGGAAACCCAATTTGTTTGAAAATTTATATAAAACCCAACTATTTAGACAAGGCCTTATCTATAAATTAAAAATCTTGCTACTAATATATTATTATTATTTCTACTATTTCCAAGTTTTCATGAATGAATAATTAATTATATAAAATTTTATTCGTATCGACAAAGATGATTATATGATAAATGAATGGTAAATCCGAGGAAAAATAATTCCCATAATGATTTTATCTTATACATATTATCCTCAAAAGTTTCTTCAAACTTCGACTATTTTTCAAGTAAATATCAAAAAATGGCCAAATTTGACTAAATGACAGATTTTGCGACCTCGATTAAAGAATAAATGTAAAAAAAATTTTCTCATATTAAAATTAATTGAAACTTATATTTTTTATCTAAAATAATGAGAGATAAAATTTATATTAGGCTTTTGCTTTAACATATATATTTTGCAGAATTTTTGGCACACCAGCCTAATTAGGCCACGATATTTTATCGGTTTTAAATAAAAATATTATTTTAAGTTTGCTATTAATTAATTGTTTCACAAATAAAAATAATTTTTTTCAATAATTATTTAGTTTAGAATAATTTTTTTCTTTTTTTAACATTTTTCTAACATGATCAATGTTTTTGGCTTTCAAATTTTGATTAGTAAATACGGTCAACGGACTTAAATCCTGCTAGGTCTCTGGAGTTAGCTCATGACTCTTAATTTACCTGTGTTTTTTAAAAAACAATAGTTAGTTAAACACTCACTATCTCTTAAAAAAAATATTTGCACCCAAGCTTTTTTTTTAATATTTCTGATAAAATAAAAGTATATAATTATTTTGCTTGCTCTTATTAAAGAAGCATATTTGTTAAAAATTTATCAAGTTATGACCCAACCATTTTTGTTTTTCATAGGTTGGAAACGATAATTTTGATATTTAATGTGATGCCAGAGTGATTTATTTTCAAAAAACAAAATATAGATCTATTTTTATAATAGATATAATATGTGCATATGTATCTCATCAAACAATTCACGTTAATAATTCCTTTCCCTTATTATAATTATATTTGAATATTTAAGTCATTCGATATAGGAGTTAAGTTATTAAATGATAATTGTATCTATATAGAGATGATTATAAACATTTATTTAATAAAAATAAAGTATTTATTTATGATAAACAGTCTCTATAAAACTGTGCCGACTTCTGTTATCTTTCATTAATAAAGATTTAGAATAGATGATAAATGCAATAAAAAAATCTAATTAAAGTAAAGTTAAAGTTTATTGCATAGACTTTAATAAGTTTTGAATTGTACAGAAAAATTAATAATCTAGGTAGAATGTATTTGATATAAAGCTTTCAGAGTTTTTTTTTTGGAATATGGTTTTTAAAGATGTATCGGCTAAATGTTAGAAATTTTATAAACGTTTTTGAAATGATGTATTAAAGTTATTCAGCTATGTTAATACAAGGATAGATATAAATACCAAGAGAAACTTCTCTGGGTGTAAAATATAATTCAGTATATTTGATGTTAAAACTTGCATTTAAAAAATTAGTTTTTTAAAATTTTAAAAAAAACGAAGATACTCTGAACGCGCCTTAAAGAATATATTATTGAGTAACAGGTTGCTTAAATTAACTATATTTTCTGCTCCTTTATTAGGTTCTGCTTCACCTATCGAGTTCGGTTCTTTCTAAACCTCCACAACCGTGTACCTAAATAAAATATTACATTTTGTCAAAATAGAAAAAAAAATTCCTTCCCAAATTTATATTAAGATTTTTTGACCTCTTTTTAAATAATCTGTATGTTTAATTAAAATCTAATAATCTTACAGCCCTCCAGAAGCCAATAAAACATAAAGGATATCTTTTTGCAGTTTTTAACTTTGCTGAAATACGCTACAAGATTTAAAAAGAATTTGCTTCCCCATTAATTTCTTTGAATTTCATGTTTAACAAAATAAAAATTATTGAGCCATACAGTAGGTAAAGAAATAAAAAATGCAGGCAATCGTTGGCCGAGCATAAATTTAAATATAATAATTCGCCCTTAATTCCAAATTAATTTAATTTTCAAAAGTTACAGTTTTGATAATAAATGTTTTGATTATTTTGTGACGAAAATCTGGACTTTCTTAATGGTCATTGCTATAAAAATAAATTTTTTTCAAAAGCAGGTATTTTACAAAATTTTTAAAAGTAATAAGGATTATATTTTATGTTTTTATTTGACCAACTTTATTTATTTTAATAATTGTAAGAAAACGAATAAGGTTGATGTCTCAGTGTTTATAAAGTAAATCTTATATATGGAATAATGAGCTCCTGGACCAAATTTTTAAACCAAACTCGCCCTTAAATTTAATTGGCTCCGCTTAGCTCGATGGCTAAAATTAGCTTGGCCTAACCCATCCGTTTGCGCCGTCCAATATAATTTCTTGAAAATAAAGGGCCTATTAAATATATTTACCCATTTTTAATATTTCTCGTTAAAAAATTTAGCGAAATATTGGCAATAAATGCAGAATATTATTATTCCTAATTGTATTTTATAACCCGTGCTGAGGCAGGCTCTTTTTTGATAAAAATTTTCAGTTATATTATAAATCATGTATCAGATGCATGTGAATGGTCATCATAGTCTAAATCTACAAATTTATTTGAATAATGTAATTGCTTCAAAATGACTTTCCAATTTCATTCCCTTTCTACTATTTACAAGTCATTTAAGCCTACAGTCGACATACAAAATTCGATAAAAAACATAAATGAGATTCTATAAATAAACATTTCATAATTAATTAACTATATATCATCCATTAAAATTTTACTTTAAGATAGGTAAATTTTTATCTTTTTTTAATATAAAAAAAATTCTTAATAAAAGTTCAAATATAAAATTTGACATTTTTATGAATTTAATTAATTAATAATAGTAAAAATATCAATTTTTGTTTTGGTTTAAAAAAATAAACCAATATATTACAAATTGTTTTCACATTTTATTTACTTACTAGAATGTTCTCACCTTTAAAGCTATATTCAACAAATTCACAGGAGAATATTTTATTGCGAGTGCTATTTTGCGGTGCATCTTGAAATCTGAATATATTAATATAATTTGTTAATTAGTATCTTTTATAGTTAAATCAAAAATCAACATATACCTAATATACACTAAAATTTTTTCTATTTTATATTAATAGTTAAATAAATCATACTATAAATGTAATTATGTTTTTACTCAAATGATTTTATTGAATAAATTATATATATTTAACCCGCAAATGGTAGGATGAAAAGGTAACGCGAATGCTATAGTGGGGTCCATACCAGAGATCCGCAAAAACCAAAATTTGGCAGCCCGGCCCGGCCCGGGTTTAATTTTTTTACCTTTACGCCGGCCCGGCCCGGCCCGGGTTCAATTTTTTTTGCCTTTACGCCGGCCCGGCCCAACCCGGTTTTTTTTAATTTTTGAGCCCGGCCCGGAAGAAAAATTTTAAGCCCGGCTAAAACCCTGGTTTAATTATTTTTATAATTTTCAATATTTATCTTAAATTTTGTTCAATTTATATAAATTAAATTTTGTACTTATATATGATGCAAACTCTATAATAAAAATGAATATACATCAAAATTTTTATTGTTATAAAAATAAAAAACATTTGTAAGAGTATCCAAAATCACATTAAATTTGAATATAAAAATAATAAAATGTCGAGTTTCTATGGAGCCAGCCGGGTACGCCTCACCTCAAAAACTCGTCCAGCAATTGAGAAAATTCTTTCGGAGGTAGCTGAGGTAGCAGGAATTGCCAATGTCCTTTCAGCTAATTTAAATGCATTGGCAATTCACTGCGACGAATGTGCCAAAAATTTAGCAAATCTTCATCTTTTATGTACGGTACATTCATCGGGCCGGGCCGGGCCCCGGCCCGGCCCGGCTTAATTTTTGCGCCGGCCCGGGCGAGAAAAATTTTTTATTATGTCAGGCCCGGCCCACCCGGATGTTAATTTTTTCCAGTCAGCGCCGGCCCGGCCCGGACCCGGGCCGGGCCGGCGCCGGGCCGGGTCCGGGTTTCCGGGCCGGCTGCGGATCTCTGGTCCATACGGACCCCAATTTTTTGAAAATGTAACGCGTTTGCTATAGTGGGGTCCATACGGACCCCAATTTTTATATAATTTTAAAATGGTCTTTATTTTTTTTATTATATTATAGAGAAATATTCTTTTATTATAAACTAATATAAGTTATCAAAAATGGATATTGCAAATTTTATTTGACACCAAGTAGAAAAATCTGAAAAATTAACATTTTTAATTTTTCTATAATACATTAAATAAATCTCATCCATATATTAAATTTATCAATATATTTGTTTAAATTGTATTATTAGGTCGGGTAAAGCATTTTATAAAAGATTTATGGAAAAAAAATATTATGAAATATAAAATTATTTTTGGCTACCTTAGAAACTAGATATTTTATAAAGAAAATAAGATCATTCCTTTAATTTTTCAATACAAACATTTTATATACTTAACATATAAAACTATTATGAAAGAATAACTAAAGAAAAGTTGCATTTTTTCATTTTAAATTTATATTGAGGCAATAATATGGCTTTCAACATTGAAAATGAGAGTGTGGGGTCCATATGGACCCAATAGAATTTCTAATTTTTAAACAAATTTTGTTATTAGACTTTGGCAATTTTAATTAATAGATCAAGAAAAAAGTCAAAAAAATTTGGCCTACAATATATAATATTTTTGAAGATATTTATAATTTAAAATGTGATGGGGTCCATATGGAACCCACAGTGATACCCGCGGGTTAAATTTCATTCGTTAAATATATGTATTTAGCCAATGTAATATTTAATTGTTATAACTATAGCAATGTTTATTTATTTTGCCTTTGTTATCATTATATTTTGTTTCATTGTAGATATTTATATTATAGGATTTCAGTATTTGCGTAAATCATGTGTCAGATTAACGGAAATTCATCATTAAATATTAATACCTAATAAGGTTACAGTAACTATTATAAAAAATTAAGGTAAACTAATTTAGTTATCGTCCATTTCTCTCAGTTTTTGAATATTATTATTTGTCGAACGTCGCAAAAAAGTTCACCTCTGGTGGACCTTAATTTAATATAAACATTAAATTAAAATTTAAAAATAGGACACTCGTAAATTTGTGTAAAACATTTGCAACCAGGCCTACAAGTTATTGTGAAGATTTATTTCATTGCCTATTTTTTATAAAACTTGGTTTTTAATTAAATTGAAGTTCATAAATTTAATTGCACAGCTTTTACAATATTTTGCACCTTGATGTTTAAATGTTAACATTTTACGAAAAACTTTGACTGTTAAGGGCTTGCATAATTTTATCGAATTTTTATAAAAGCGCTTAAAGGGAGCTCATTTAATAAATTTTAAATAAATTTAAATTTGGAAGAGCATCTTTACATAAAATTTAGAGACAGAAAAATGGTTGGCTCATCTATTACAAAAATATAGTTGGACAGTTGAGTTACCCAACAAACCATATACTGCTTAATGGCCATGTACCTATAAGGTCAATTTATCAATAAATCGTTTTTTAGTTGTTACGAAATCTTATTATTAAATGTTTTTGGTAGACCCGTAAAAAATTTTATTCTATTACATTTTGGGGTAATAGTACATATTTTTTGAATATCGCTTTTTTATTTACAGGTAAAGAACATTTAAGAAATCGAGCTTTTTTACCATGACCTCTGCAAAGGTAAGGCTAACATTTTAATAAAAAAAGATAATTATCCACCATAGAAACCCTACAAATTATCCCCCCCCCCTCCTCACCCTCCTCCCTAATCCCAATTTTTGAGGCTTGACTAATCAATGGAATACTCTAAGGATACACAAATAAAGCATGCGGCCGTACATATGTATTCTTAATTCCATTTTCGGTCCGAAAAATATTTTGACTCTCACCTGCGCAAAAAGAGTACATTTTTATCAATTTAGGATAATACAATGAATTTAATATAAACTGATAAAGGCAACCACTTGTTGCCAAAATATTTTAATTTATTATTTATTTTTATTATTTTGTAACAATTTTTATTAACGAGTTTATGAATTAATAAATTTTTATATAATATTTTGAGGTTATGTAGTTTGTGGGAGAGTAAGGCGAGTGGTGAGAACAATTCTAAAATTTGACTGGAAATTAACAGGACTGCAAACAGAAAAGGGGTAGGGTAGGAATAACTAACAGGGATTTAGTAAGTCAATATATAGACGTAAACATGAGCTGTGGGCTTGGGATGTTTAATATTTTGCATACTATATTTTCCTTATTTCAATGCCTAATGTATCTGAAGGTCTACTATAATATCTACATTTAGTTTTATAGGTCTTTTACATTAGCCTAGGCCGTCTCTTTTAATTGTTTTTCGTAATATTAAACACAAAATTTCCTATGTATCATAACGTTCTACTAAAGGCGCCAAACCGATATTTACAAAACGCTTTTTGGTTACCGTGATGCAGTTTACATTTTTCAAAAAAAATGAAAACGAAGCTAGACATGGCCTATAAGAATATATGATAAAAATATTTTCACTCTCATTCCATCAAAGATTAAAATTCTACGGTGCAATTTAATTTTAAGGCACAAACTAGTATTCCCATCCGCTCATGATCGACATGTGTTTAATAAATGTTACGCATTACATCAAGATAAAAAATATAAAGAGCATCATTATTATTGTGTCAGCAATTATGTAAATCATGTATCAGATCGAACAATGTTCATCATTTATTCAATTTATAAATAACTACCTTTTTAACTTTAGCAAATTAACCAAAATAGATCGGTCCTTTATTTCATGAATTTCTAATTACTTTAGTTATCCAAGCAGGGGTTACCAATTCAAATTTGTGTCTTAAATAAAATTAATTATAGAACACATAATATATCATAATTTTTTAAGCCGTGTGTAATTATAAAAGAAAAAAAAATATTTTTTAATTTACTAGTAGCATAAATAAATTTTTCGATTATATAGTCAATAAAAAAGTTTTTATCTACGTTAAATTTTTTAGAATCATTTTTAAATAATATATTTGCAAGTTTTTAACAACTTTTATAAACTACTAACTGTAGCTTAGTTAACTTTCTTAATTGGTGAATTTAAATTTTTCAATTTCTTTATGAATGATAATAATTTTTTTGGAAGTAGAAATTACAATTTTGAATAATATTTTAATTTCAAACTAAATTTAGGCATAAGTTTAAAGCCAGGTTAGTTTAATTTAATGAATACATAAAAACATGCATATAACTTCTGGCACAAATTAACAAAAATAATCATAGTTACAATTAGAAAATTTAACTTAACTATTAATAAAAGCTTAAATATAATTAAAAAGGTTGATCTATTAAATATAAATTTGCAATGTATGATTTAAATAATTTGGCTTAATTGATGTTTTAAATCTTGCCCATTCTGGCTATATTTTCTTTATATATTTGCATTTTGAATTTACACCTTTTTCCCTTTATAGCTGACCTTTTATCACACAATTAAATAGCAGAAAAACTTTTAAATATCCTTTCAGCTTTGTTTTAAATCATATATCATATGAACGAGGAATGTCATCATTAATTTTAATAAATATATTGAAAAAAGACAAATTAAATTAAACAATAACAAAATGCTAACACTGTGATTTTCATGTTTAAAAAATGTTTAACGGGCATACAAAGTGTTTTTAAACAATTTCTCTTTTACTATAAAAAGTCAGTTAAGGCCTGCTTGATTTCTTTCTATTTTATAAAAAGAATGGTCAGCGACTCATAGTAAAAATAGGAAATTCATCAAAAGCTATGATTTTCATGTTTAAATAACTGTTTAAATGGACATACAAAGTGTTTTTAAACAATTTCTCTTTTACTATAAAAAGTCAGTTGAGGGCCTGCTTAAATTCCCTTTATTCTAAAAAAATGATTGGGAAGCGACTTATATTAAAAATAGGAAGGCCATCAAAAGCCTGTTTTTTTATTGATTGTTAACTTATTTTCTTGCCCCAAAAAGTTTAAATATGTATTATTTATTAGGTAATAAAATGCGAAGTTTTAGTGTCACTTGAAAAGCGTGGCTCTCTGTTAATGATAAAAGATAGGGGAAAAAAAATACTATATCTTGACATTGCCGAAAAGCAATAACTGGTCGCCAAAAAGTGTTTCCACTCTCCTTTCATCCAAATCCTATAATAAACCTGCCATAGCCTTTAATTTCTAATAAAAATTTAGTATAATCTTTAGAAAAATAAGTTATAAAGAGGTAAAAAATATTTCTTTTTTTAAATAACTGTGACTGTGCACAAACGCATAAATAAACTTTGAAAAATTTATAAAAAAAAATTAATTTGAGTTTTATTTGTTTAAAATTAGCATTCTTTACAATAAAAGCTAAAAGGTATTGGGAATCTATTATATAAAAAAAATTTAATCTATCAGAAGGGGTTATGTAATCATTTTCACGGGCAGAATTGTTAGGCTCCACCCGCCAGTCCCTGAAATATTTGTAGATCTGGTAAATTTTTATCATTTCTCAGCCCACCATCAATATTATTTTTCGTTTTAATTTAGGCTATGGCGTGCGCGCTATCTTATCGGCCTGGGCTAGTAGCGAATTTACGAATTTGTAAAAATTATAAAATATTTGTATCTTTACTCTTTTCCAGCTTGATTTCTTTTCTCTTTTTCCAATTAACTAAATTCTTTGCATTTAGACTAAAAATACAAATAAATTATATGTTTTTATATAGTGTATCAGTTGTCGTGTAAATCATGTATCAGACTAAGAGGTCAGTCATCATTAAGTTTAATTGTATTAAAATTAACAACCTCATACGCATATGATTAAGCAATAAGTTTCGCGATGCTGCTTCTTCCATTCTAAAATACATAAAAATGTTTAAGTTAAACTTACATCAAAAAAATACATAAGAATATCTTATAAAGCTGGGGACTAAAACCTGAATTGTTTTTAACAAAAGTAAGACGGGTAAGTAGCTATCCTGTCTTAAACTATGGAGGTTAAAAACTCCGTGCATGCGACTCTTTCCTTTAATAGCACATAAATACAACCATTTTGAAGCAGCTTAGTGCCTTGACTTATGTTATCTGCTTATTGTGGGAGCATAGGTTATAGTTTTGCCAACAAATCTTATTAAACCAGACGGATTAAATTGATTGGCTTAGAGTTAAATATTCAAAGCATTTAATGATGGCCTATTTGGGAAAAGGTTTGAAAGACTCAGTTTTTGTTTTAAAAAAACATTTTATTTTTTTTAAATTTTAGAAATTTTACTTTAAAATAACATTAGCGATAATTTTTAAATATATGTTAGAATAATTTAATCTTATCAACTACCTTTTACATATTGTCTAAGACATTTAATTTTATTATTTTTCTATGCCTCGGTCACTTAGCAATTTACTTTTTTTCCCCCTTTATTTTATAATCTAATGACTCAATGAATAGTTTGATATATTACTGCAACATATATTTGAAAAAATTAAATTTACTACTTTGCTTAATTATAGTTTTATATGATTCGCAATTAACTTATACGGAAAAATTATAACCTTTTTTTATTTTGATTTAATTAAATGTTTATAATAAACTTTATCTGAATAGTACCAGATGGGGGAGCAATATCTAAAATAATGTTTTATTGTTCCTTTCTTGCATAAAAATTAATTTACCCTCACCCATTTGGCTAGCCTCAGCTATCATATAGGTCTAAAGGTCACTTTATCACTAATAATTTTTTCATAATGGAATTTCAGATGCAGTTTAATTCATATATCATACAAAAGTCATCATCAATTTTTACTTTTATTTTAGCAAAGTAAATATTTTTCCTATCTCCGAAAATGCCTTGTACTTATAATTAAAAAAATTTGGTTGTTTTACTCATTCAATGAAGTGCAAATGAATTTTGGAAAAATAATTTTCACAAATTAAAATCATTCTATTAATTATTCAATTTAAAATTTAGTATGAAAATGTGCTGAGGTATTACACCATGTATGTAATTGTGGGTCAATAAGAAATCATTACACTTATATTATATGTATCTCAAGTGTCCATAATCTAATCTAAAAAATTTAAGCCTCAAAATCCGAATAATTTTTTTATTTATAAAAATAACATCATTATTTGAGGAGGATAAAATGTTATACTCTTCAGCCTCCCGCTTTCAGCTCAAGTTTATTTAAAAAATTTGGTGCGGGCGTTATTATTCATTACTTCTTGCCTTCCTCAGGCAATCCATCATCTATTTATTTAAGAATCAATATCCTCATATAAAACCGCTTGTGTTTATATTCAAAATGAGAAAAACATTGGATGAAAAAGAAATAAACCTATGTTTTATTATTTTTTAGCCTTTATTTAAAATTGTTTTTTTTTAGTTGATTTCACCCAGAAAAGCCTAAAATTTCTTTATAAAATAAAAACCGTAATTGTTCTTATTTATAAAAATTATTTTCGATCTCGTGTGAAAAGGATCGGCGCAAATAAAGCACGCAAGAGACGCCATACATGTTTTCTGCGATAATAACGTTTGACACCCTAAAAACATTATTTATTGCGTACTACCTCCTACGTTATCATTAAAGCGCCAGCACATGTGCCAACTTAAGTGTATTGTTCATCAATAATTACAAATTGCATTTAATTTACCTTTCAAACATTTATCTGACAATCCTTTAGAGAGGGCAAATACCAAATGTTAATTCGGTGGTAAAGTCTTTAATTTATTTGTCCATTGGGTCACATTTACCAATCCTATGTAAAGTAAATTTATAAGGGTACGCTAAGTTTATTTTTTTCTTTAAATATAAAATGTCTTTAGAGAAAATAATTATTTGAAATGATTATTAGCTATGTAATGATTATTAGCTATGTTTACATAAATTTATATAAAAGTTCTATAAAATTCTTAAATATATTCAAAGCAACTAAACCATGTGTAAAAAAAATAAAAAAAAATGTTGTTATACAAACTTATAATTTAAATTAAAAAAAATGAATAAACTATATATAAATTTCTCATTTTTACAAAACTTTTAATATTTTCTTTCATACTTTTTTTGGTTAATATTATGCATCTAACAATATTTAAACGCAGGAGACACCTTGCTAGTCAAATAGAATCATTTGTCAAACGCAAAACATAATTAAATATATCATTGGCAAATTTATTTTTATTTTAAGGTACATTTTAGCTAGCATAAGGCAAAATTAAATATTGTAAAAGACACATATTTTTGTTGTCGGTGAAATCATAGATTAAACTATTTTTAGGATAATCAAAAGTGGAAAAGTTAATTAAAGCTAAATTAACTCAGACAGCTTAGAGTAGGTTTGGGACTTAAATGTGTAGTATTATTGCCCTCTCCACCCCCTACCCCCAAATAAAGAAATTAGCAATGCAGGTATTTTTAATTACGAAGCTAAAAAATAATTCTTTTTTAAACTGCCATTTTTTGCGTATGACTTGCCATCCAACTGCCTTCTCCTTGCCCGTATCTGGATTCTTTAATTAATAGTTTTGCATTTATTTTCGTAAATTTAAGGAAAAAAATAGAGGACAAAATGTTAAAATCTAGCGCATTATAATATTTTGAGTTTAGAATATCTTAGATGAAAGTTAAAATGTTTATATTAAACATTATTTTTTCTATTTTAAATCATCCTTTTTTTAATATCATTTTTCAGTAATTGTAGATATCATGTGTCAAACGTACCAACTAGTCATCATTATTTTCAACTAAGAATTAATTTACCTCATTCCACAAGCAATTGCTCACATATTTTTCAGTGTTTTGTCATGTGCTCCACCATAAAACCACACCAATTGTTTTGATATTTATCAATATATGAAGTGCCCCATTATAATAATTACGTCAAATTGTCTAAATTTTTAATCTGTCATGCAGTTATATTTTATCACTTGTAATTAAACCACTCAACCAATATTAGCTTAATAAAATTCCAATGTCAAAAATTAAAAAAACAGGATCAAATTTGTGATATCTTCGTAATTTTTTTGTTTCCTACATTTTCTGATTAACCTCTATTAAACAACTTTGGCATTTAATACAATAGCTCAGATTTGTGTAAATCATGAATCAGAAGAAACTTAAAGTCATCATGAAATTATTTAATTTGTCAAAAGATTTCATTGTCATATACCTGATCGGATGAATCATTATAACTTTAAAATTCTATAATTTTTAAAAATAACTATTGTCAATTTTCAAATTAATTAATGAGCCTAAAAATTAATTTACAGTTAATTTTATATTTTTGCTTCAATATTATAGGATGTGCCATCCTTGATTAAAAAACGGGCAAGTTAAACAGATCTTTAAATTGAAATCGGACAAATATATAAATTGAGGAATATTCAGATATATTTTAATTTTGACAAAATTTAAATTTTTACAAGTAAATTTAAAACTCTTATATATATTGCCATTTGACAAGACTGAAATTCATCAAACCATGTAAAAAATTGCTCCTCTTTTTTTGAACAATTACACATAAACACTTGATATTTTTGAAAAGATTATAAATTTTTTATGACCTTGTTTATTTTATATGGCAAATAGATCAAACATAGCACATATTTGCAAAATGTTACATTATTAAAAATAGACATTACAAGATTTTTGTCCAAAAAATTATTTTTTTTATAGACCTTAGGCATCTGGATTTTGGATTACAAAAGGTTAAGTTGCACTTTTTACAAGTTACCATAGTAAAATATGGTTTTGACATGCTTGACAGATTGATTTTTGTATTTTAAAAATAAGAAGAAAATGTCAATAAAAAATTATTGGCTATAGATATTTGAGAGTTGGTATTTTTGTACCTTTCCTACGCCAAATGCTAAAATATCATTTTAGGCCACTCAATATAAAATTTTTACGATTATGGTGCAAAAATCGATTTGGATGCATATGATGATACAGCTAGAGAGGTAGGAAATAAATGGATGACCAATTTTAGCACGGCCCTTCATCGCACATATATTTGTTGATTCTAATACTTTTTTATAAAGGCATGATGCATATATTATGAAATTAAATTTAAATCAAAGCATTTATGATTTTGCAACTCGCAGTTTGATTCATCCCTTTAAAAATAGTGTGTAAATTCTGGGGTTCAAAATATTTTGTATAACTCAAACGTCGATGGAGTTTGATAAACTTAAAATTTAAGTATTTTTTAGATAAAGCTACAATTGTTTTATTTTCAACAAATAATTTTAATTTTTTACGTAATTATCGAGGTCGTAAAATTCATTGCCAAATTTTACCATTTTTTGACTCCCCTGGAGAAGTAGCTACAATTAAATAAAACATTAAGGACATGGTCAATAAAATGTGTAATAGAGTTTAAAACTTTGTCGAACGTTGAGACCTTTGTAATAATAAAATTAAGTAAATAAAAATGTTAATTATGAGGCTATGTCCGGTTGCTACAAGCGCAGCTGTCGTATAAAACAGTCATTATTTTGATCGCTTCATAGAAATAAAACGGGCAGTGCAAAACCATGCATTTTATAAATAAAATAGTAAATTGTTCTTAAATCCGGTAAATACTTGTATATATTTGAAGTGCATAAAACACGATTCCATATATAACTTATTAGCCTCATTAGCAATAATTTCATTTTATTTTGTTCGTAACATTGGTATCATTTCATTTTATAAAATTAAAATATCTAATTTTATCAAAAAATAGAATTTTGCATTTATTCTAGGCCGCGTAGATAGGCGCGTCTTATGGATTTTAATTTTTAAGATTTAAAAAACAAGAAAAATTTTATTAGTCTTTCACAAGTATTTATTTCGGCAATAAATTCTGTGCTTTCAATTAAGATTGGCGAAATATTTATTAACCCGCGAATGCGAGGGTGAGAAATAAACGCGAATGCTACTGTGGGGTCCTTACGGACCCCAATTTAAAACCCTTACTTTAAGTTAAAGCTATGAACTTTTTTTTTATTATTTTGAAGAAAAACCGTTCTCTTTATATTATAAATTAACATTATCATTAGTATATATTGCAAATTTTATCTAACATAAAGTAGAAAAAAATTTGAAAAAGGGTAATTTTTTATTTTCTATATTATATTAAATAAATCTTGTCAATCTAAACATTTCAATATTATGGATCTAATCGTATTTTAGGTCTAGTGAAAAATTTTTAGAAAAAGTTATGAAAAAATTAGTTTGAAATAAAACTAGTTATGGCTATTATTTATCATAAAAACTAGATTAAAGAGAATCATTATTATACTTACAATAAAAACATTTTATATACTCAATATGTATAACTATTTAAAAATAACTAGAAAATAAGGTTGCAATAATTTAAGTTTAAATTTACTCTGAGGCAATATCATGGTTATAACAGTGAAATTTACCATGTGGGGTCCAATAGAATTACTTCTAAAAATTGTTATTAGACTTTGACCAAATTCCAATTCCTAGTTTTGTTTATTATTGATTTAAGAAAAACAAAAACTATGCGCGTCCAAGTTCAATGTAAATTTACAAAATAGTAAAAAAGTGCATTTTTTTAATTATTTAATATTGAGATGTGCGAGTGCGTCCAGACTCAATAAATTCAACTCCAACTTTAATTTAATTTTTTTTATTTAACCTTGTTAATGGCCAATATGTTTAGAATTGAAAAAATATTTGGCACTTGCAGACTTTAATAAAAATTTATCGTTTTCGAAAACAAGTTTATGAACAATTCTATGAGTGTATGTGGTATTATCAAATCCGTTTGTTTTATGGTATAACTGCCATAAAAGAATAAAAATATACTTTTATAACAACTCTTTTTAAAATAAGATTTTCAATTTTAATGAGTTAAAATGTACAAAACATTAAATAAGAGATGCAGATAAAAATTTCTGCTCTATTTTGCTGGAATAAAAGAAACCTGTTAATTAGCCTAAAAAAAATATCAAAAATTGTATGGCCATATTTTTATACGCAAGGTTTAAAACTTAAAGAAAATTTAGAGAATATTTTCGGTTATACAGCCAAATTAGAAATGTTTTATGTGGTAAAATTATATATTGTGTAGTAGAAGAGACTAAAAACGGTAAAAAAATTCGAAAACGGTTTAGTGTATATTTTTCTATCGGGTGCAGATCATATCGATAAAAGGTTTTAATATTTGCAAGTGTCACGCTTTAAATTGATTGTAAAACACAGAGGTCAGCGCATGTAAAATTAGTTGGGTTCTACACACAAATTAAGCAACGTAAAGCCTGTTTGGTAGTTGGTTGAATGACCGCCAACGAATCCAAAAGCCGTCCACTTTTCTGTAATCCTAAAACCTTTGGTCACCGGTTTAACTCTGCGGGGCTTACTGTAGTGTTATAAGAGGCAAGGCTCTAACAGTTATGCCGTCTCCTAATAGAGAAAAAGGTCTGGAGCTCCTTTACCACTGGAAAATATAACACACACTTGCAGCACTCAAGGTTTTTTGGATTCACTTCTAGATATTAAAAATAGATCCAAGCTCAGATTAAATTTTACAAGGATAATTATAAATAAAATTTGCCCATATTTTTAAGTTTTAACTAAACCGTCAGATCCAACAATAATTTTTAAAAGTACATCTAGAATCTTAAGCTAATTAACGTTGGCATGTTTTTTTAAACAGTTAGATTTCTCCTTTGGGTCCAGATATAGAGCTAACTCTAATAAGTGCCAAAAATCGATCCATGCAGAGGGGTTTGAAAGGGCCGAAAATGTTTCTAATAAACAACAAACTATTCATAATGAATCATTTAAAGTTAATAATGCCAACATTTAAAGGTTTATCTATTTGCACATCTAACTAGCCTTAACTGGCTAATTAATTGCTAAAATAGCAAACTTCGCAGTTTAGAAAGACTTTAAACGACTTATACCAAAAAGTGATATTGAAATACTGTAATTATCTCATAAAACTGCGTTCAGGAATATTGGAGAAATTTCCATGTCCTAGATAAAAAAACGGAAGAAAGAACACTTAACCCGGTTTAGTAATTACGACAATTGTCTTGTATATTAAATCAAGCTTTCAATATTAAAGTCACTCAACGTTTAATAAACCCAAAAACTTAAATAATTTAATTTTAGTAACTAATTATTTTTTACAAATTTTAAAAAATTGTGTGTTGATTTTGGTGAATTTGCAAACTTTCAATCAAACATGTCTAAATTGTTTAAATTCAAGAAAAAATCTTCAGCCGTTCCAACTCTGCCCGAAGAATTAGAGGAATCATCAACTAGTGCAGCAGGCGTGCAAAATTCTCAACCCAATGATTTTGCTTCGGTAAGAAAAAGTGTTTATAGTTTGGTTTTTATTTAAGGTGATTTTTGATTTGAAAACAGGTAGAGAAGTTAAGTGAATTTATAAGATGGCATATCACAAAAGACATAATAGATTACATAGCTCGTCATATTTATGAGATATATGAGCTAACTTTAGAGATCAATCGGTATTTCAAATCACTTTTTTTAATCAAGTAGCCAGCCACATATATTTAAATTTAGAAAAGTGTTAAACAAAGATTCATGAATATAAAAGTATTAATAAAATTAATTATATATATAAAGTTAAACGGTTATTACACTCTAAATAATATTTTCATTTTAAAATCGCAATATCGTTTCCTTAAAAGTTCGGGTGCCATATATTCTGTATAACCTAAATGTTAGGAGCTTGAAAAAAAAATTTAATTCTCAGTATATAAGATAAAAATAGAATACAGTAATTTTCTTAAGACAGTCATGGCCAAATTTGGCAATTTATGAGATTTTTATCAAAATATTTAGCCAAGTTTAGACTATATTTGGGAAACTCAAAAAATAGTTGAGGCCATTATATAGATAATCACCTTGGAAGTGTCATACTTGTCGATCCCTCATTAATTTTTGTCGACCTAAAATATTTGAGATATTCATGATAACCTGATTTTGGGTTGGTAATAGCGTTATGGAAAAACCTATTGATAGATCACTCATGTTTTTTTAATTTAATTAACTTTTCTTATGCAAGGGCGCGTTCAGACTTCATTGAAAAATTAAAAATTTTTGCTTTTTGACAATGAACTAGCATTTAGTTTTTCTGAAAAAAAAAAGTTTTTAATTTTGAATAAAAAATAAAAATTTAAAACTTAAAATAAAATATTTAAAAAAATGAGTCTGAAGCCTTAAAAAATGGTTCAATAAATATGTGACTCTCTTTCTTTTGTAATAGTGTCATTATAGAGGACAAAATAAAATTTTATAAAAAAAGAGAGTGATTGAATTTAAAATTTAACTTATTTATTTCTTGGTTCTTGATGATTTTCATTTTTCCTAAATCATATTCATTTATATTAAAACAAAATACCAAGTTTATTTAAAAAATATTTGCTGCAAACCTATATTAATTAATGCATATCACTAATCTCTTTTATGAGCGGAGAACAATGACCTAATCTCCCAATTTTTAAATAAAGACTTCTACCCAATCCCCTGGGAAAATGTTGATAATTTTCAAAATTTTTAGTATTCTAGTAAAGTGGATTATGCATATGCGATAATATTTATATTTCCTAATATTGAACCGTCCGTTTTCGTGTTCCCCATTGCATTCAATGTACCTACAAATTAGGTTATCTTCGCAAAACAATGTTTGGCGCTTTTTTTTTTAAAAACTAATGTCGAAATTACATTCAAAAAGGTACATCGGTGAAATATTTATTTATTCACGCGCTCGACAATATTTTTTTTTTTTTTTTTTTTTTTTTTTTTCATTGTTAGCTTTTTGCCATTGAGGCAGTGAGCTCAGCTCGACAATATATATATATTATAGTTATAGAACCGCTAAAATATTGATTTTTTTTTAGCTCTAGTGGAAAAAATGTAGGTTTTGGTTAAATGTTTCTAAACAATTTCATTAAAGGACAACTAAGGAGGGACGGTTATTGCTCCTAATTTAACCATTTGTTTGGTGTGCGTTTTTAAAAAGATTGCGAAAAAAATAGCCTAGACGTTTTAAAAATTATCAGGGGCTTCAAATATATTGCATTAAGATTTTTGTCATCCAGTCCCCTCAGTACCTCCGCGAGAACATATTAGTTTTTTAGAGTGTTTAATGTATAAAACAGCGCAAAACAGTCATTTCATTTTTCGTTGAAAAATAAAATGTACACAGCCACTTCAAAATACCCATAGGCAATTTGAGAGGGTCTAAAGTAGGCCCAGTTAAAAATATAGGTCGTCGGGGTGCGAGCGAATTTTACTAATAAACTTCAAAACTAAGTTGCTCTAATTTTTAGATATTAAGCCATTCGCTTTTCAGTATATAGGGGTGTTGGATAGAGCCGAATTTGAGGAAGATGAAAAATTAGCTCGCTTTTCCCCCCGAATAAACTGTTTAAGTTTTGTGGTTTTTATATAAAAAGACGGTAGAATAAAATTAAGGGTAAACCATCAAACCCCTTGGGGTGATATTTCGCCTACGTTTAGATCTATACATGTCCGTCATTGTCAACCCTACCCCTTTCTACCTGGCTAATCCAATCAAACATTAAAACGTTACAGCCCACTTTTCCGAGCCATTAAACCCCAATGATAATTTAAAATAGTATATTTTAAAGAATCACAATATACCTCTGTGCAGGCAAAAGTCAAAAAAGGGAGTTTTCGCCTCTTGTCTCCCCTTTTTATATTTAAGCGAGGAAGAGTACCGAGTAAGGAATTTTAAATGTCCAAAAAGCAATCCAGTTTGAGATTTCCCCCATACTTTTCGGAATAGGAGGGCGCCTTACTTGCCTAGGGCTCTGACTATTTTAATTTGAGCAAAGCAATTAATATTGCAGGCGGGTTAAAAAGTAAACCTGGATTTTTAGCTAAGGCTCTTACTTTAGTTATATCGTTTAGAGTCTACCTAAGCAGGCCTCTCAGCAAGCTTCAAGTTTTTACACCAGTGTACAATTTTCAGAAAGAAAAAAGTCGCTAATGCACGGATTTGAACACAAATCCTCTGCGTAAAAGGCAGGGATGGTTGTAAGCTATCTAAGCTTAAATTTTTCAAGACTACACAAATACAGGCGGCATGCTATTTTCTATGTTTAGTGTATTCTAGGCTTTATAAGACAAGCCTTATCAAAAAATAATGAAGCGGGGTGGGGTGGATAAGTTTTTACCCTTACCATTTGGTTTTCCAATTATATATAAAAATGTTTTCTAAGATTACAAAAATACGGCGGCGTGTTATGATAAAAGCCTTAAATAATTTTTCTGCTTCGAAATATATCCAATTATTTAACAGCCCCTACCACTAATTGAAAGAGCAGGATTTCGACCAAAGATTAAGCAAATGGGCAATAGACTAACATTTTTAACCACTATGCAGGCTACCTGCATTATGTGATAATTTCTAAATATACCTGTAAAAGGGTTTAATGCAAGACTAACCGTCAACAATAACAATTTTTACTTAATTAATTAAAATATAGAGCTGGCTAAGCGCAAATTGTTTTTTGCAAATAAATTAATGTTGTGCCTAAGTAGTAAGACGTTTCTTAAGTTATTACACAATACTATAGCAAGAATTTTACGGACCCCTGTTTTTACTTGTCATCACCCTGCGTTTCAATTTTTGGATTTACTTAAATAAAACTATATCCTTCACAATTGTAAAGTTTATTTACATGTGAAAGGCCAGATGTCGGAACCCCAAAAAACTAAGCTATTTTTTGGGTGAGGAGCATTGAAATTGCTATACGGCGACGTTCATAACCCCTAGGGTCAATACGATTAAGCGCGTCTCTCCGCCAATGCCATAATGTCCATTAAAATGACGCCGCTTTCCGGAATATTATAGCATGCAAGCTATACTGACAAAAGTCGAAGGCCAGAGTCATATACCTGCTAAAACATTGCCCTTACCCTATCTCTTGAAAGAGACGGCATACCCGTCAAGGCATAACGTTCAGCCCTGTTAGGTTCAAGGCAATCACTTAACCTAGACGAGCTAAAGAATTTTCGGCCAGCAAAATGACAACATTTAATTATATTTAAAATTCTGATTAGAAAGCCTTAAAATTTTACTTAACAATATATTATCACATTTATTTAAAGATTTTAATTCATGCAAGTATAAGCGTTTAAACTCATGCAGAGCAGTGAAGAAAGAAATGAACAAGTGGGTTATCAACTATTGATATGAAACACGGACAATCGTAGTCGCTTGTAACCACTCTTAATAGTCTTGCTTTTTTAAAATTCCACCCATTACTGTTCTCATGAGAAGCAGAAGTTTGCAGCCGAAAAAAAACTCTATGCAATCAATACTTTTTAGTTTTTTTAAATAAATAAAAAGGGTTACCTCAATTTGTACTGTTAAACATTTTAAACATGGTGCCAAAGACTTAATGTACGATTTTTAAGGGATATGACTTTGTTTAAATTCGAATTGTATGTGTAAACTTCAATTAAACGGGCCGTAATACTCCGGCCCGGCCAACTGTAATATATATTACTTTAGGTACAGACTAAAATTTGCATTTCAATTTTAAACCCCGCCCATACGACCGTAAAATGTTATATAGCAAGCGTTAAATTTATTACTTTAAAATTATCAATATAAATAAAGAGTTAAAAAGTAATTTTCCTTCATCGCATGGATAAAAAATTTATCCTTTTTAGTTCTTTTTAGCAATAGTTATACAATTACAAGAAAAATGGAATTTCCTTATTTTTTATTCTTATTCAAGCCCCGCCCGCCCGGCGTTTTATATTTTGGCCCTGGCTATTTAAAACGTGCGTAAACCATGCTGGGCAAGTTTCAGTGTCCCAACTCTGATTACTAAAAGTACATTCTCCTAAACCCCTAACACCATGTGGTTCACTATTTACACCTACAGACCAACACAACAAACGTTTCGCCATGCTTTAACCGCCTCTCTGGTCTTGGTTTTTATACCGTGATTACGCAAGCCCAAAATATTAAGGACTTAAATTAAATCAATAGTGGTGTGTGCCTTTAAACATTTCAAAAATAGTGTGAAATATGTGTCTATAGACGCACTTATATCTCTTTTTTAGCTGCAGGCTGCACTATAATTCGCCGAAAATCGATACATTATAGAGGACTACTATATAAGGCGAGAAAGCGTCCAGTCATTTCTAATAATTTATTTTTATTTTTTCTATCGACCCTCTGAATATTATTCCTATTTCAGATTTATTGCAAACATTTTACAAGGTAAGAAAACACATGCATTTTGATGATAAAATTTCAAATTGTTAAAAGTATTTAAATGTGTTTAGGTTTATTTTTATATAATAAAATCGTGATTAAATTTTAAATTATTCGGTTGCCTTGGTTTTTGTTTCATATAAATGTAAAAATTTATGTGAAAAAAAATTACACCTCAAGGATGTTTTTGACACAATTTGCGTAAATTTTCATGTTTTGATTGACAAAAAAAAGGAAAGATAAAAGACGAAAAAGGACAGTACAAATCAGGATGTATATAAAATTTTATGAGTTTATCAAAATTATAGTTTGGCATAAACTACAAAATTACTTTATAAGGCTTAGAAGAGTATTTTTTTTAAATATAGCTAAGGGTCTGTTGAATGGGGTTAGCATTGTAATAAAAGATGGTAATTTGA